>JAXGGA010004800.1:0-84292 GCA_038373865.1 Uloborus plumipes
TTTTGTCAAACCGACTGTATCCCGGGTTATTGAGCTTGGAAAAGTGTTTCCAGTTATACCACACAAGACTGAATTACTGAAAGGTATTCACTTTTATTTATTTAATTTTGTTTTTCATTTATTTTTTAGAAAATATTTTTTTTTTTTTCATTTTTTTAAAATAATGCTTCACTAGAAGCGAACTTTACAACTGCCATGTTGAGTGGCAGCCGCCTCAAGCAAATATGCAGTGGCTACAAAACTTTAAATATTTTACCCATGTGCTTCAAAATATCAATTTTTAACTACTAAGTATATTTTATTTTGTACTAAACATTTGATTTTTGCAATAAAAGAATTTGACAATTTGTGCACCCAAATCATCAAAATAACTTGACAGTTAAGGGTTAATAAAAAAATTATTCTTTACATGATATTTTTTTTTATTATTTTTCCTGTCCATTAAACACTGTTTGTAACCAATATATAAAATATCTTTGAAAAAAAAATGACAGGCATTAATGGGTTAAAGCTTTTAGAGCCGGCTTTACACGGAAAACAGACCCACTGTCGAAAAAACGTTTTTTTTTTTTTTTTCTGTTTTTTACTACACATTGCATCAATGAATAAGCATTCGAAAACTGAGATGCTGTAACGTGGGTGAAAGGAGCTTTGCTTTAGGAACGTGAAGATCGCAGGTTCGATCCTGTTATGTAAAGATCCGGACTAGCGGTCCTGGCGAGTAAAAATTATTTCGTGGCGACTACAAGATGTTGTGTTGACCGCCGAGCTGGCGACCTACTT
This sequence comes from Uloborus plumipes, assembly GCA_038373865.1. Taxonomy (NCBI): domain Eukaryota; kingdom Metazoa; phylum Arthropoda; class Arachnida; order Araneae; family Uloboridae; genus Uloborus; species Uloborus plumipes. The sequence continues at coordinate 784 of JAXGGA010004800.1, forward strand.
TTTTCCGAACGAAAATACTAACTGCCGATGCATCGAGCTGATTATGAAAAGAAGATGGACATTAGCATCGTTACTGGCGGCAAATGTTAATTTGGAGAGAATATCGACCCATCTGCTATGCAAAACATCTAAATACATAATTTCAGTCTAGAAAATGCAATCTAGAAAAATAGTCAAAGATAACCAAATTATAAAACATTTAACATTTAATAAAACATTTTTAAAAAATGAATTTTGAGGATAGATAGTTATATTTGGTTTAAAGATACCTAATACTTGTTTTTGATGCTTGAGTTGCCTTATGCATGGTCATAAGGAAAAATAGTCCATGTATCCAATTGGCAACGCTATGCAGTGTAGGGTTGAATAAGTAGATAAAAGTTAGTTAAAATTGCTACGTTTTTAAATTTTTCTGGCGAAAATGTCTCTTTTTACCACAAACTAGGTTTTGCAGCTCTACAATTTAAAATATGAATATTAATTTTACCGTATAATACAGCTAATTTTCTAGTAATTTTACAGTAATAAACTGGAAAAAATTGCTAATTGTACAGTAATAAACTGTAAAATAGCTAGTTTTACAGTTTATTAAATTGTGCATTTTACAGTTTTAACCCCTTCCAGGCTTATTTTATTTCGGGATTACGGATCAAAAAATGTCAATTTTTTCATGCTTATTTTCATACATACATATCTTTGTAAACATAATAGCATCATCCGCATGCAACATTTCCTAAAAATAAATGTAAAAATATCTATTTAAATAAATGAGTAATAAATGAGTATTTACCTGTAAAGTTGGCTTTCTGTATGGCAGAAATCATTATACTTTGGAGTTGGCGCCTACTCTTATCTTAAATCTGCAGCTCAAAACACCAACAATAGTAAATAAAAGCATCCAAAACCATAAAAGGGATTAAATATTTTAAAATGAATAAATTTATTTTTCAGAAAAGGAAAGGTTTGTAAGTGTTTTTTTTTTTTTTTTTTGACATTTTTCTTTTATATATAGTAATTTAGTTAAGATATACTGTCGACCCCGCTTAATCGGATAAAAGATAAACGAATACCCCGCTTATATGAATAAAATATCCTGGAACCAAATATTTCCCATGCCATGGACGCAATGTGGAAGATCCCCGCTTAATCAAGTACCCAGCTTAAGCGCATTATATTTCTTGGAATCGACAGTAGTAGTTTAAGCGGAGCAGACGGTATGCAAGTACATTGTGTAATATTTCTATATGCAGAACTAGCTGATGTGTCCGGCGTTGCACGGGTTCAAATGCAACATGCCAAATCCCAGAAAAAAAAATGTGACTTTCAATTAAGCCCAGTAGAATCATATTTCTCAGAGGTATTTTTTGTGACCATGCGGTAGATTAACTGGGTGTGAAGAAGAACGTGAAATCAAACTTAAATGCGTTATTTATTTTATCCGTGTGATTTTGCCGAAAATCACTTTCCATTTTCTATGTGTTGTCAAAATCAATTCCCTTTTTATTTAACCCGTTAGCGATTATTGGCATAGATGAATACAAAAATCCTAAGAAAGCAATATTTTTCATACTTACTCCAGAGAAGCCTTGGTTCAAAATTTTCATCATGATTACTATTAATATTGTTGTTGCGAGGCAACCAAATTTTGCAACAATGGACTGAAAATTTAATCATTTAATGGGGAAATGACATGAAATTTACTATTTTCCATAATAACTTTTTTAAACAAAGTTTTTTAGAAATAAATGATAGCTTATCCAGATTCCTGTTAATGTAGCTATCTACGGTGAAAAAATAGTTAAAATCGGTCCAGTAGTTTGTAAGATTACCCCGGACATACATACAAAAGTAGTCATCTGTATACAGGGTGTCCACTCCAATCGTGGACCAATAGCTAATTTCGAAACCGTTAGAGATACGATATAGTTTATTTAGGAAAAAATCTCCAAATTATGAAAGAAATTTTGGGTCTATTCAATGTTTTTCAAAAAATCAAATTTTGAAAGAGTTACGAAATTTAAATTTTTATACAGCCCCCCAGTCCTATCAATCATATTTAGTAAAACATTCTCGACACTGTAACGTTTAAAACTAAAAAAAAATCACTCTTCTACCACAAAAATTGACAAAGTTATGACGTTTTGAAAAATCAAGATTTTGCATTATTTCATGACGTCATCGAGGGATCTCTCAAGGGACCGTATGCGAAATCCTTCAAAATCTTGATTTTTCAAAACGTCATAGCTCGGTCAATTTTTGTGGTAGAAGAGTGATTTTTTTTTCGTTTTAAACGTTACAGTGTCAAGAATGTTTTACTAAATATGATTGATAGGACTGGGGGGCTGTATAAAAATTTAAATTTCGTAACTCTTTCAAAATTTGATTTTTTGAAAAACATTGAATAGACCCAAAATTCCTTTCATAATTTGGAGATTTTTTCCTAAATAAACTACATGCTTATCTCTAACGGTTTAGAAATTAGCTATTGGTCCACGATTGGAGTGGACACCCTGTATATAAAGATGACGGTGTTCGTTTGTCTGTTTGTACGTTTGTAACCGCTGGCCAGAAGCCCCCACAGCACCTACGGACCTGAAACTTGGCTCAAAAATTCGAACGTACCCCGCCCTCGTGCACCTCGAAGCCCAAATTTTTAATTTCGAATTAGTTATTTTTAAATTAATTAATTAGTCTCATTTTTGGTGTATCCGCCATAATTGAGGGGGGAAAACCTTCCCCCACCCCAAAACATTATATATCGTTGGAAAGGGTTTTTTTTTCTGAAAAAGAAAAGTTTTAGCACGTTTCTGTCCGTTAATTAGGACAGGAGATATTAATTAATCAAATTTAGTCAATTTTCAAGGCCTAACTCTACGCAGAACTGAAACACTAGAGCCATTTTCCTGATCAGCTGCTCTTTTGTCCCTTAAGTTACTTTGTGGTTTAAATTTGCGTATAGATTTAAGCCTTGAAAATTTATTCAATTTGATTAATTAATATCTCCTGTTGCTTACTTAACTTTCTGTCTCTTATATTTATTTGGCGAATTGATTTAAACTCTTTAACATGACTTTAAGTGGAATTTAAAAGGTTGTGGAGCGCATTTGAACTAAAGAATATAATATTTTTTCTTCAGAGGAGGTTAAAGTGAATTTAAATTTATTAAGTTGACTTCCTCAAAATTCGGGGTTCCCGAAAATGTCACAATGGAACTATCATTGTTAAAAATTTAGGGATGTCTATTCAGTTCCTCTTCGCATTTGACGTCGTAAAGTTTGGCGACAATCAGGAAATTTACCAAACCTCCCAGCCAGTGAAACACTACTTTCTCCAACTCAAAGAAAAATAAAACGGTCTGGGAAGGAACAGTAGTTGTTTGCAGTTTAAAGCGTATTTTATTGCATGTTTAAAACATGTATTTAATGCCGCCATCACTAAATTTTTAATAATAATAGTTCCATTCTGACATTTTCTGTAACACCGCTGTTCAGTTAACCGGGAAATTTTCCAAACTTCCCGGCCAGTGAAATCTTGATTATTTGAGGGTCACTGTTAGATTGTAATCACTTCAAAGAGATGGTACGAAAGACATTATATTTCTTTCCTTTTAATGTTCACATTAAAATCATGGAAGAATGGTTGTGGCTGATCTACCTGATACAATCGGTTCCCTATGTTAATAAATTTAGATTTGGCGACCAATTTTACATTGAAATTACGGTTAAATCGGTGAATTATATTCAATTTCAAGGGCAATATTGCTGTGGTCGTTGAGAGTTTTTGAAAATCTTGGCTCTACAGTTGTGTCAAAAGTTCCATTGAAACGTAAAAATTTCGCTAAAAATAAATAAGTTAGTCACACACACACACACGAAAAGAAGAAAAGTCTTAAGAGTGAGTTAAACTTTACTTAGTTAACTTCCTTTACATTTATTGCACGGGCATCGCAGTGCGGGTACTGCTAGTTTATGTATATAGATGAAGTGAAGTTGGATTACAATTCTGGAACGTGGTTCAAAGTGGCCACCAACAACGCCAAGCCAAAGTGGCCACCAATTCTTTTGCAATTACTGGCCACTGGCCGCTATCAATTTTTTTTTTAGTCTCTAGCTTTATGCTATGGGTTTTCTCATTTTTGGTTGACTTTTTTTTTACCGGGCTAATTTTTATGAAAATTTTCAAGAATATATTAATTTTTGTATCAAATTTCACGATTTACCCTTCATTTTAAAGCTCATCATAATAGCTATTGACAAAAAATAGACTAATTGTCTCTTTTGTGTAAAGGAACCCCCCCCCCCCCCCCACGTAATTTCAAGGAATGGCACCCGAAAGCTGATATGCAATGCCATGGTACTAAGTTTCACCGGGCTTGTTTGAATCCAAATTGAAACTCATTGTATTTTAAACCAGTTTTATTGTTACATTAAAACCGAAAAAGGAAGTGTTTATTTTAGTATGAATAATCTTTCTTAACCCTCGTGGGTTCCTCGGGGTCACATATGACCCTAGTGCAATTTCAGCTTGATCTATCTTGTATATCAACCATTTATTTTTAATGACATTTTGTGACTTTTATTCTTTTAGTTTTTTAAGTACAATAATGCTATTTTTTGTTCTGTTTTTCCCGAATTGCATTTTTTGCATACTAGACCCTGTTCACTGCCCCAGTATGCCAAAAAAAAAAGGATGATGTAACTTTTTTCCAAGAGAGTTGGATAGAAAATGTATCAAAAAATGTCACAAGTGTTTGAAATTCACTTGCAAAAATCATTTAATTCAGGTCTGTTGCAGTTGAAAATAAATCTACAGTCGTAAGCTTTGCTTTAAAATTATTATTTTTAATGTATAAACTAAATGTTTCTTTGATTAGTGCAGCAGATATATGCCAAAAAAAAGTGGAATTGTGCCTTTTATGATAGAAGCATATAACTTGGTGTGCATATACCACGTATAATTACGAGTCATTTTGGATACGCGGCCATCTGAGATTTCGAATATTTCAGTAATGGCGGACGTTCGAAATGGTGGCCTCTGAATATATTTTATGTGCTTCTTTGTTTCGATATTCACAAGGTTAATAGCGTACGTTACGGAAAAAATCATGGAATTTAATATCCTTTTCTAATAAAGCTCTATTGCATTGTGTGTTTTAAGTGGATTTTACCTTTTACCGCTAGGGGGGGGGGCTTTATAGTGCTTTTTTAATCGTCCAAAATGCGCAACAGATATGTGACCAAAATTGATGGAATTTTGTCTTCAATAGTAGACGCTTACAAAATTAGATAAAGATAGTAAATATAAACTCATGTTTGTGAAAATTACAACACCATGAAGGAATCGACATAATTGAATGAAATTTAATACACAGCTGAGTGATAGTGGTACAAAAAATGATTAAACATAGAAAGCCAACAAATAATTTAAAAATATTGAAATTAGTATTTTGTGTAGCCAGCACGCGCTGCAATAAGTGCTGCTACGCGACGTGGCATGGAGTCAAACAAATTTTTAATGTCTGCCTGATCAATAGCATTCCATACTGTTTGTATGCGTACCCAAAGTTCGTCTGTAACAGCAAGAAGACGAGGATCACGAACGAGACGCCGACCAACGAAATCCCACACATGTTCAATCAGCGATATATCTAAGGAATATGATGGGCAGGGAAGAAGCTGTACTTGCTGCGATGAAAGGAAGGATTGAACTGTCCTAGCGACATGAGGGCGGGCATTATCCTACTGAAATACAGCGCCAGGCAAGCCTTGAAGGAAGTTCGGGGCTGCAGAACTTAACTGATGTCCCGGTTGCTGTTCAGGCTACCCACAATTCATAGCAATTGAGATCGTCCGTGATATGATATGGAACCCCAGACCATGACTCCAGGTGTTCGTCCACTGTGACGTTCGATAATGCACTCTGGAAGGTGGCGTTCACCGGCATAGCGTCGGACGCGAATGCGGCTATCATGGTGCCCCAAATGAAAGCGGGATTCGTCAGAAAACGCAACATACTGCCAATCAGCACGCCAGTCTTTATGCTGATTAGCCCATTGTAGCCACAGGTGGCGATAGTTTAGCGTGAGCGGAATCCTGTATTATAAAGGAGTCCTTGTGCGCAGTTCACGCTGCATCAGACGGCTGCGAATTGATGAAGTACACGTTGAAACACTTGCAGCTGTTGACTACTGTGCTGCCAGTTGTCTGGAAGAAGTTGTACGGTCCGTAAGTACCATGCGGATCAGATGTCTATCATCGCACGCTGACGTCACTTTTCAGGGTCCACTCCCGGATTTCCGAGCTGTCCAACACTCCTCCGTCCATTGCTTCCAAACACGCATCACTGTGCTGCTGTTACGCTGCACACGAGCGGCTACTTCAAGATAAGACAATCCAGCTTCACAAATGCCGATGATCCTCCACCGTTTAAACTCCGTAAGTTGTTGAAACCTCGCTCTTTTTCGTCGAAGAGGCATAAGCAACATCTCATCTAACGTTTATCACAAGCAGATAACCACCTATAATCATACACACCTTGCTGCAGCCGTCCATTTATTCAGATAAATCTGGCGTTCAGAGGGCGCTGCTCAGCGTACGCATGCGCTACGCGTCTAAAACTCTAATAATTTGCATATCATACCCTACTTTGCATTTGTTGAAAATTTCAGCTCATTCGCACAAGTCCTTCATGGTGTTGCAATTTTCACAAACATGAGTTTATAATTACGAGGAGCACACTCTTTATGCATGAAACAACAATAACTCTGTATAGTTTTAACAGTTGTCATTTAACATGATTTAAAAAGGTTTGAAGGAACTCTAAAGATATTCAGAGGAAGCTTTGGATTTCAATATCCTCTCTCTCTTTTGGATATCAGTTCTCTGGTTGTGAACCGGAGCCTCAACCCTCAATCAAACCCTTTCTCCCACCCTCTTCAAAATGTTAAATTCAACAAATGTTCACTTCACTGCTTATACAATGCAGGTTATTGAAAATATAAAGACATTTGCATATACACTGGCGGAAAAAAAAACCCAACACCAAGAAAGACTTGTGTTAGATAAACGAAATTTGGTAGGCGTGTTTATACAATTAAAAGATGACATCGATTGAAATTTCACGTTCCGCGCATAAGTGTGGCGCAGCTGGCGTCACTCAGAACATGCAAATAAGGCTTGTTTTATAAGCGTGTTGTGAAGCTCGTGTGTATTATTTTTCCGTGAAATTTAACGAATTGCGTTTATGTTAGCCAGGAATTCCTTTAAGAAGACGAAGAAACCATTATCAACAGCTCACCGAGTTTAAACGAGGTCGTACAATTTGGCTACGAGATGGTGGATTTTCATTTCGCGACATTGCAGAAAGACTTGGGTGGGAATGTTTCCACCATGCTTGATTATTGGAAGCTATGTGCAAGGGATGGTACTACCCCAAGAAGACCGAGTTCCGAGCTGCCACGTGGTACGACTGAGAAGGAAGATCTCCGAATCTTGCGTACGGCTGTGGCGCATCGTACTGCAACTGCGGCTGTCATTCGAGCTGCAGTTGGTACCGTCGTGACCCAAGGAACGGTACGAAACTGTTTACTTCAAGGACAGTTCCGAGCCAGGCAGCCTGTAACCGGTATTCTATTGACTGTAAACCATTGCCTTTTCTGACGGCAGTGGTACCACGACAGAGCTCACTGGAGGTCGGAGTGGAGATCTGTTGTAATTTTTGATGAAAACAGATTCTGAATTAGTGCCAATGGTGGCTGTATATTGGTCAGAAGGAGGCGAGGGGACCGCCTGCATCCAAGCGGTCTACGGCCTAGACACACGGGACTCACACCTGAAGTTATGGTCTCTGGAGCAATTTCCTACGACAGCAGGGGCATTCTTGTGGTTATCCCAAACTCACTGACTGAAAATTTGTCGTCAGTCTGTTAATTTAACCAGTAGTACAGCCCTTCATGAATAGCATTCATGGGGGCGTTTTCCAACAGGATAACGCTCGCCCTCTCATCGCTGCTGTAACGCAATGTGCTCTACAGAGTGCTGACATGTTATCATGACCTGCAAAATCACCAGGTCTGTCTCCAATTAATAACGTATGGGATATCATGGGATATGGCACCTCGAGCATCATCCACAGTCAGCAATGACGGTCCTAGTATTGACACAGCAAGTGCAACAAGCATGGAATTCCATACCACAAAGTGACATTCGGCACCTGTATAACATAATGCATGCACGCTTGCAGGTTTGCTTTCAAAATTCTGGAGGTTACACCCTCTATTAAATTAGCATAATTTCACATTTACACAGCATTTTCTTGAGCTTAAATTGGCCAGTGATCTTGTACATTTAATCAATTAAACATGTTAACTAGACAATTGCATTACCCAAATTTCATTACTCTACAGTAATTTTTTCTTGGTGTTGGGATATTTTTTTCCGCCAATGTATGATAAAACAACGAAATCAACTAAAAATGTTCAAATTTGGAGAATTTGTGAAACTTTGAGAAGCTGTATCTCAAAAACTATTACAGCTAACAAGTCCATTTTGGTATCAACTTGTAGCAAATTTAATGTAGTTTAAATGTGTAATGTATGATGTTTGTCAAAAACGTGCTCTTTCATGGTCAAAATGGGGAAATTTCGAAAAAAGTACGAAATTTTAGCAGTTTGACGGCTGCCATTACTCCAATAGACGAAATCTCAGATGGCCGCGTATCCAGAATTAAATCATTTGATGTGTAGTATACGTGTGCTAAGTTTCATGTTTCTATCATTAAAGGCACAATTCGGTCACATATCTGCTGTACTAGATTGCGTCTTTTTGTTCTTATTTTTTATCATTTAAAAGTACCTGAACTTTAAAAAAAAATACGTGTGGCACTGGGGGACTGCCGCGGTAAAGCTATTGCATAGCATTTTTTATCAACTTATGCAAATTATAATTATTAATTTATTTTATTTATGCAGTATTTTTTTTTCTTTGATAGTAATTCAAGTTACACTTTTAGAGCTTGGTGACCGAAAGCGCAGACCATCCATTTATCATTAATCTGTGAGTACATTATATTTTATCTGTGATGTTCTTGAAAAACATCGTTTTCAGTGTTTTGAAAAGTGAAAGCAAAAGATTATTACTTGACTTGAAAAAAGCCTCGAAGAATCACGTGAGAAACAAAAATAATATCAAATTTAAAATTCGCTATTTGCCATATGTTGAGATGAAGTACCGAATAATGATTTAAATAGAAGAAAGCCTTCGAAAATAAGGGATTTGGATTTCTATATTACGCGGTTTTAATTTCACAGAAATTAAAGGGGTTTTAATTAATTTCTCCCGAACTAATTGATATTTCGAAAAATCCTTTCATAATGGATACTTTCGTAATCATGTGGACATGCCTGCCAAATTTTAAGTCTGAGGCTTCAGCGGTATTGCCTGTGCGTTATATCGCAGGCTTTGAGCGTGGCGACCGAATCAAGAAATTCCGTAACGAAAAAATCTAGCACCAACCACTCCGACTTGATCACAGTAATCGTAATAATGACATGAATGTAAGGCTTCTCTGGATTACATAATGAAATTCATTTCTATGGTCATTTGCAAATTTTTATCAAAACATACACTGCTCGACATTGAAAATGCAACACCAAGAAGGAGTGGTCAGAAATTCATGAAAATTTTACCGTAGACGCACGTCACTGAGTTATGCAAATGATATGAAATGCGCAGCTCTCCGACGCACGTGAAGTAAGATATAAGAGAATGAAGTTGAAAAGTGGGCTATGTTCATGTTGGTTTTTCTGCCAGACTAATTATCGGAGAAATTTGGTTTTTGTCTCGAAGGATACGTGTGATAGGAGGAAATGCCACGCCATCCTCAACGAAGACACTTCCAGCATAAAGACGACTTTACAAGGGATATGGTGATCGGACTGAGAAGGGGAGGTTGGTCCATACGTCAAATTGCAGCTGATACCCACATGGATGCAAGCACTGTGCATCGGCTGTGTCGGAGATGGTTGGAAAGAGGAAATGTAGCCACATTGAGGGGTGCAGGTGCAGCCAGAGTGACGTCAGACCGCTTGGATCGACGAATTCACCGACAAGCTGTGGCGGACCCACAAGTCACTTGTACGTCGATTCTGCAGCACGTGCAAGGTACCCTGGATGTTCCTGTGTCGACCAGAACCATTTCCCGTCGACCGGTTGCACGTGGCCTGCAATCACGGCGCCCGCTAAGAAGACTGCCATTGACCTCACAGCACAGACTCCAACATTTGGAATGGTGCCGGACCAGAGTGACGTGGATGGCAGAATGGCAAACCGTAGTGTTCTCAGATGAATCCCGCTTCTGTTTGTCCAGCGCATACGTGTGTGGCGTCGACGTGGAGAAAGATCGAATCCGGCAATAACTGTGGAACGCCCCACAGCGCGACAACGTGGCATAATGGTTTGGGGCGCTATTGCATACAATTCCGTATCATCTCTAGTTCGTATTCGGGGCACTATGACGGCCCAAAGATATGTAGATAATGTACTGCGGCCGGTGGCAATCCCCTACCTTCAGGGTCTGCCAAATGCAATTTTTCAACAGGATAACGCCCGGCCTCACAGTGCTCGAATCAGCCAACATGCTCTACGAGGTGTACAGATGCTTTCCTGGCCACCATACTCTCCTGACTTGTCACCAATCGAACATGTGTGGGACGTGATTGGACGCCGTTTGCAGAACCTGTCGTTCAGAGGACGAACTGTGGCAAATGGTTGAAAGGGAATGGAGTGCCATCCCTCAGGACACCATCCGCAGGCTTATTGACTCCATGCCTAGACGTGTTTCTTCGTGCATCGCTGTCCGCGGTGGTCCTACTTCTTACTGAGCCGACGCCGTCCTCGCTCTAAATTTTGCTTATTTATTTTGAAATAAATATCACTTATTGTTCCATGCTGTCTCTGTCTTCTTACCAAATTTCATCAATTTCTGACCACTCCTTCTTGGTGTTGCATTTTCAATGTCGGGCAGTGTATATATATCAATGTCCTGAGATAATATGTATATATATATATATCAACGCACAGCCAATACCGCTGAAGCCTCAGACTTAAAATTTGGCAGGCATGTCCACATGATTTACCCATTAATTTCTGTGATATGTAAACCTGTAATAGAAATTTAAATCCCTTATTTCCGAAGGCTTTCCTCCATTGAAATCATTATTCGGTACTTCATCTCAACATTTGGCGGATAGCAAATTTAAAATTTGATATTATTTTTGTTTCTCACGTGATTTTTCGAGGCTTTTCTCAAGTCAAATAGTAATGTTTTAACCCCCGACACGCAAAGGTAAGGCCCCTATATAGACGAGCCGGCGCATCAAGATTAAGTTTCACCACTTTGGATCCAGCGCGTGTTTGTGTGTTTGAGTGGTTGTCTTTTCTGGCCAGTAATTGCGGTTAGGTCATTTTTCACTGTGAGCAATTATTAGCGGCACGTGGATTTGGCAAAGCTTAGCAATGTGCCAAATCTTTTTTCTGGTAACCCTACTCCGCAACAATGAAAATTTGAAAGTAAAAGTTAAGGAATTGGATCCAAAGTGGTGAAACTTAATCTTGATGCGTCGGCCTATCTATATAGCGGCTCTATACGCAAAGGAAGAGAGGTTATGTGTTTGACGTGTATGTGTGTCTGTGTATCTGTCTGTGGCACTCTGCAGCATAAACGGATGGACCGATTTTGAAAAAAAAAAATTGTAGCTCGAAAGTGGAGTTGATCGAGAGTGTTCTTAGCTAGGTTGCGTCTTCGGATAGTATTAATTAACGAAGATATTAATTAAAAACCTTTGAAAGGTTTTCCGGGATTTTAGCAGTGAAAACATACTTCAAAACTTAAAAAAAAAGCCCCAAATGAAAGAGAAAAATTTTCTGCGTCCGATATGATGTAATTGGATCTTCCGTGTTCTATAGAACGCGAGTTAGAGCGTTTTTCAGCAAATGCAGCTTAGCCTTTATTCACGCGAACGGAACCATTGTCATTGTTGGCAGACAAAGAAAGCAAACTCTTATAATTTATTAAAATGTTTATCAGTTGCCAGTTTCTTTTTTTTTTTTTTTTTAACAAATAACAAGTCGGGGTTTTTTTTAATTTTAAATTTTATTTACTAAAATTATTATATTTTGCTTTAACTTTTTGAAAACTGAAAACGATGTTTTTTAAAAACATCGCAGATAAAATATCATGTACACACAGATAGATCTATATGGATGGCCTGCGTTTTCGGTCACCACGCTCAAAAAGTCCAACTTGAATTAAAACCAAAGAAAAAAAACTGCATAAATAAAATAAATACTAAATAATTATAATTGTACAAATTGATAAAAAATGCTTTACAATAGCTTTACCGCGGCAGTCCCCAATTGCTACATGTATTTTTCTTATTGTTACCTCAATACTTCGCAAAACTACAAAAGTGGCTTATGATTTTTCTTTTAACCCTCGTGGGTCCCTCCCATTTCAGTTACACTCAAGACCCTTGGGGTCATAAACGACCCCAATGTTTCTTTTAATTAATTTATTATGATTATTGAATGTTACATGCATTTTTTAAGTTCACACACTTTTTAATGCTAAAAAAATAAAAATAAAAAGACACAATCAAAGTAAAATTTAGTTTATGCATTAAAAATTAAAATTTTGGAACAAAACTTGCAATAACTGTAGATTTATTTACAACTGTTACAGACCTGAAAAAACAGGATTTTTTGCAAGTAAATTTCAAACACTTATGACATTTTTCGATGCATTTTCCGTCCAGTTCTCTTGGACAAACTTGCAACGTCCTCTTTTTTTGGCATTCTGGGGAAGTGACCCCAAGGGTCTTGTATGCAAAAAATACAATTCGGAAACAATAAAACACAATAATATCATTATTCTGAATAGAAAACTAGAAGAATAAAAGCCACAAAATGCCATTAAAAACAAATGGTTGATTAACAAGATATACTAAACAGAAATTGCATTGGGGTCACATATGACCCCAAGGAACCCACGAGGGTTAAATCATAAAAAAATAGCAATTCGCTTTGTGCCTGTTTTTCGAAAAATTACCGTTAAAAAATTGATCTAGCACCCCTATGCGGTGAGTTTGCATAGAATGTGGTCCTTTATGCATCACTAGCTGATGTGCCCGGCGTCGCACGGGTTTAAATGCAACATGGCAAATCGAAGAAAATAAATATATGACTTTCAACTAAGCCCAGTAGAATCATATTTCTTAAAGCTATTTTTTTGTGACCATGCGGTAGATTAACTGGATGCGAAGAAGAACGTGCAATCAAACTTAAATGCGTTATTTATTTTTTCCGAGTGATTTTCCAAAAAATCATTTTCTATTTTCTATCTGTTTCCAATATCAATTCTCTTTTTATTGAACCCGGCATCGATTATTGGCTTAGATGAATATAAAATCCTAAGAAAGCAATAAATTTCATACTTACTCCAGAGAAGCCTTGGTTCAAAATTTGCATTATTATACAAAATTTGCACTATTAATATTGTTGTTGCGAGGCAACAAATTTTGCAACAATGGGTTGAACATTTAATCATTTAATGGGGAAATGACATGAAATTTACTATTTTCCATAATAACTTTTTTAAACTAAGCTTTTCAGAAATAAATGATAGCTTATCCTGCTCCCTGTTACTGTAGCTATCTACGGTGAAAAAATGGTTAAAATCGGTCCAGTAGTTAGGAAGAATACCCAGGACATACATAAAAAAAGTAGTCATTGATGTATATAGATTACATGTAATAATCTGTTGATTTCCTTTTCCAAATTGGCTAGTTTTATGCAAGTGAAAATATTTTTTTGATTGTGTTGCTTAATATTCTACTGTCGTTAGACTGCTTATTTGTTGCAATTTCTAGAATTCAAGGAGGTCTTCTCATTGTTTGATAAAGATGGTGATGGTAGAATCACAACTAAAGAACTGGGTACTGTTATGCGATCACTTGGACAGAATCCTACGGAAGCATATAAGAATGAAGTAGATGCTGATGGTAAGTTTATAATTTCTTAAGCATATTTATAACGATATGTAAGGAATGAAATTTCTTAGATGATGCGCGATAGGCTGTTAGAAGCTTCCTAATGAGAACTTAATAATGTAAATTTTAGAACTTTCTCTTATGATTAACCAATTTGTGCAAAACAAGATTTTAAAGTTCTCGCAAGGCTTTAAAAAACGTTAAAATCCTTATTTAGACAATGAAGTGTGCTTGCTCCCTTTACCCTCCTTTATTGCTCTCAAAGCTATTTTTATAAAAACTAAATTTTGTGACCTCGCTCGTTGAATTTTTTGTCACTTGGTTACAGAAAACTGAACAGTATAGGAAATAAATCTGCTATTTTTGAGTCTATTAGTTTTTGAATTAACCCATTTATGCCGAGTAACGTGAAAACGGGACGCTTGTTACCCAAGTAGCACACTTCGTTTTTTAAAGGTTGTGAAATGGTTCTTAACGTTGTGACAATGGCTTAAAAACGTTTATAAAACGTAAGAACGTTTTCTGTGCTATCTGGATAGTTACTGCATGCAAAAACCTGTAATGGGTATATCCTTTTACTAAATTTGTTTTTCACAAGTTAAATAGGCCTTCTTCTTGAGAAAATCAGTTACAGCCATAGTTGGACACAGAGTTTATTTATTGACAGCCATTTTCAGACAAAACAGTCGAGCAACGATCCAGCAAGGGTAGCCACAGAAAGTAAGTTTTTTTTTGCGAACTTATTTTTCATAAAATTAAACTGTTTTTAAATGATTTGCTTAAAATAGATCACAGATGCCTTCTGTAATGTTTTTTTGCAAGAGTAAAAGTCAAGTAAGGTCGTATTTTGCTCATATATCTGCCAAATATCCCATAAACAGGACGTTAAATAACTTAATAAATATGGCAACGGCGAACTATTTTAAGCCTAAAATGTATGTAAAACATTCTAAGTAAGAGTTTTAAGCAGATAAAAATTGAAAAAAAATGTTAAAAGAAACTTGGGCATAAATGGGTTAACACATCCAAATCGGAGTTTTTTTTAAGAGGCATGTTTTTTATCCTTGAAAGTGCTCTAATGCCTTCTGCGGTGTCAAGTGTTAAGAACAAAACATGAGAAAACCATGAGCGTAGCCAAAAGAAAGCAGGTAAGGGCAAATGCACCCCCTTGATCAGAGTCATGGCGATGGGAAGTCCCTGTGACCTCCCAACTTTTTCTCATTGGCCAATTTATTTTTCTTTTGATAATTTTTCTGCTTACATGTTGGTACACATGTGCTTCAAAACTCCAAAAACAACTAAATACAGTAAAAATAATTTGCAATAAGAATCCAATGTGTTAAAATAAAGTCTGGCAATTTAAGAAGAAAAGGATTAGTTTTGCACGGAGTCATACTACAAGAACGGCACTTTTGTTTTGCATGGGAGAATTTTGACTTTTTGGTAGGTCACAGCGTCTTCCAAGATTTGGGTTGGATGTTGTTTAATGACCTCTGAAAACTCTTGGGATACTTGTAACTTTTTGCGAGGTCACAGTGACCTCCCATTGTGGGTGCTTTTGCTTGCCCCTTCCTAGCTACGCTCATGGTGATAACAGTTAATCAACTGCCCCATCCTCATATCCATGCCACTGGCTTTTACGTTTACCCATTTTTCTAACACTTTGTTTTTATTATAATCTCTTTTGATAAACAAGCTGCTGAGATTTCTTTTGTATTTCTACCACTTCGCATCGCAGGGGTGATTAACATACCTAATTACCTTCCAAAATCAATTCTCGCTTGTGAAAACGTAACCATCATTATTTCCCATTCAATCTCAATTTGACGCGCGGCACATTTTCCTGATTGGTCATTTACTTTCGCCGCCAATTTGGCGAAAGGCAAACGAACTCTAAACGCTAAAAATTGAACAACTTTTTCTTTGAAAGCTGTACTCCAGTTTTGTAACATTTCATTACCATCTTGGAAAATAAGTCCAAAGAAAAGGAAAATTACAGATATTGCTTAACCCGTTTGGACTTTAAAAAAAAAAAGTGATTCATGACCAATCTGGGTTCCAGTTGACAGGATAGGGGCAAGAGAGTCACTTTTAGTGCTCTGACCTCCGCGTTCCTTTTGCTTCTGTTCGATTCCAAGCAGGAAGCATTGGCAACAATTCCAAATCGTTCGTGTTTCGTTTTAAAGTTGTATGTGTTGTTTATGATTATGACTAATGTTGCATGGCGTCAGAAACGGACGGTATCATATATCATGAGGGTTTTGGATGATGGATAACGGTAATTAGTTGGTAGTTTTTTAGAGTGTCAGGCATGATTTGACATCCTTGCTTACAAAAAGCTTAGGTAATTTGCTTATTCTAAACACAAAATGGTACAATTGTTGAACAAAATTCGTTTCTGTGGTAAAAAGGTGACTGTGCCCAATAGTCTTCATGAAACATTGTTAAAATTAATACAGAAGGACCTCCTTTAACCCTTTGTCCCAAATTAATTTAAATATATTTTTTTTTAATTGCAAATACATCAAAAAACATTTTTTGCCGAGCATAAATATTTTGAAATTTTTGAGGGTCTAAGGCCCCCTACGCCTTAGGGTCCCCAAGAAAACTGTTCCCGATCCCAGGTACCATCTGTCGGCCTCTCGGCGAAGTAAAAGGAGGGGTACTCAAAAGCTTCAGCATGAATTAATTCTGGTTTTATATCTATCTATATCTATAAAAATGAGTGTATGTATACTTGTTCTCTATACAAATCCACAGTTTGCGACAGATTTTCATCAAACTTGACACAGAGGTTCCTTGATGCCCTAGAATTCTCATAGGCGGGGTCTTGAAACTTTAAAAAATCTAAAAAGCTCAAATTTAACTTTTTTGTCAAAAAATGACTCTTTTGTAGGAATCTAGCCTATTTATATTGTAATCGAGATAGGCCTTTTAGCATTCAAATTGATGAAATTTAAGATTTTTAAATATGAGTATTTTCCAACAATGATTACGATTAAAGTAATGAATTTTCAATTTAAGGCTCACCTATTTCCTTTTAGCATTGAAATAAGTGAAAAACAATCATAATTCATGTGGACTTTATAAAAAGAACCACGGATTTGAATTTCAAATTTTCGATGCGACGACAGTTGCGTCTGTAATGGAGATAAGCCTTCAGAACGAGAAATAGATTTATTGCTGAGTTATAATAATTTTTACTTTGTAGGTGGGAACAATTAATAGAGAAAAGTTAATATTTTAAATTTGGCGGGTGAAATTGATGCAATTTTTTCACTTCCATGTGCATATATTTCATGCCAGTAGACGCGGCAAAGCACAGACAACATTTTTTTCACCTTTTGATAAGACTATTTTTCTCTAAACATTTAACTTTCTGTAATATTTTAGTTTTTTTCAAAGTTTGTACCTAAGAGACAGATTGATGCAAATTATTTTATACCCATATGAATAGAACTCTTTCAAACTTTTTTCCCTGAATGCTATGTTGTATTAATAAGCACCCGGGCAACGCCGGGTATTAAGCTAGTTTAAATATATATATTCCACACCTCAAAGCATAATAACTGTTATCATCCATCTTCCGAAACCTGATCTAGCTTTTGTGTACACAACTAAACGCATTTGAACCAACCTTAAGCAAATTGCAATAAAAATGACCATAGAAATAAAACAAAACGTTCCATTTCAAAAAACGAACCTTCTCGATTTAAGCAACTTCTTTTCCTGGGGCAATTGGGGGGGGGGAGAGGGGGGATCGCATCATTTTTACGGAGTGGGTCAAAGTTTGAGCGAGAACTTGCCCGACCAGGTTCAAACAAAATGTTTAGTATTCTATACCTGTCCAACCTATACGGTGGGGAGAGATGTCAGAGTTCGTTTTGGTGTCATATGACACACTTTTATTCTGAAAGCTCATGGAAAGAGGAGAGAGGTATATTATTTTCATATCATTCTAAAGTTGGAAAAATTTCGGCTTTTCATCAGAAGAATGGAGCCTGAGTTAATTTCGCGTGATTGAAGTCAAAAGTGGGAATTAATGAGATGGTAGTATTCTATTTTTTCCTGTTTGGATTCTGTCAAAAATTAGCGGGTTTAAGGCTTATTTTTAGATTTCTAAAGCAGTTTTTAATCTTTTCCCCCCATTCCAGTTGGAAATGGGAGATTGAGTGGAAGGATATAGATAAAAAGGTCATTTAAGAAGGAATTACAAGCAATGAATTAGATTTCTTAAAACCTGACTGAAGTAGAGACCGGACAAGAAACAGAACAGGAATGCGGTAAACCTTATTAAAAAAGGAAAAAAAAAAAGACTAGGGGAAAGCTCAAATTTTTGTGACTTCAGCTTACCAAAGTCCGGATCTGATTAGCATAAGCAGTACCGGAAATAACTTTTGACGTGGAATGCGCGGATAAAGGTAGTTTGTATTTCATCATGTCTTGTGTCTAAAAGTGTCAACGAAAAAAAACTGCAACAAAACGTAAAATTGTAGATTCTAAGCGTTTTTCACTTCGCCAAACAGAGAAAGCTATAAGCAAAATGAGAGAAAGGAAAATATGCGATATAATCGGTATACAGCTCCATGGTATTTTTCAGTACTAAGAATAGTACTTTTCAGTACTACTTGAAATTTTGCGGTAATAAACTGTAAAATTGCCAATTTTACAGTACTAAACCGTAAAATTGAAATTTTGAGGTAATAAACTGTAAAATTGCCAATTTTACAGTACTAAACCGTAAAATTTAAATTTTGCGGTAATAAACTGTAAAATTGCTAATTTTACAGTACTAACCCGTAAAATTGAAATTTTGCAGTAATAAACTGTAAAATTGCCAATTTAACAGTTTATTACCGTTCACTTTACTGTTTTAAACTGGAACCTCCTCTGCCAGTATTACAGTGTTGTTTTTACAGCATAAAACTAATAAAGGAAAAAAACTGCTCACTTTACAGTAAGAAACTGTAAAATTGCTAGTTTTACAGCTTATGACCATGCATTTTACAGTTTTAAATTGGAACCTCAGCTGCCAGTATTGTACTCTAAAGGTCATTCCATAGTGACCAACGTAACATTCAGAGCTGATTTACAACTGTTTTTACTTGTAACTTGAAGGATAAAAAATATTTTTCAATTATGCTGGTGGATTTGCAATGTACGGGGTATCTATGTATCATTTCTGCTAAGAATTTAAAACAAAATGACTGACAGTAGACATTTTTTCGACCAAAACAACAGCGTGACTAACGTAACATTTTTGCAACCCTGAAAATGAATGCTCATGTTGTGAGGCAAAAATGTCTCAAAGTTAAGCAAGTGTTAAAAATTGAATGATGTATTTGAAAAATGTGTAAAGTTGGCTTTTAAAAACATAAAGCACACTTATTAAATCTTTTTTTTTTTTTTTTTTAGTCTCAAGTGTCACTTTTATTCAAAATGGAGTGTGACTAACGTAACCATCGAATAACAAGCAGTAAAAACACTGCAAACTATTTATTATGGCAAATCTCAATGATATTTACAAAACTTTTTCAATTTTTTTTAACTTATGTTGTATGATATTTATTTAGTTATTTATTTATTTTTTGATACTTTTTTCACTTCGGTATTTTTTTTCTTCGGCTGAGGTTGACATTTCTGTGGAATGACCCTTAAAAATAACAGTTCATTTTTTGCAGTTTTGTGAAAACGAACAAAAGACTGGAACATTCACTTTATTACATTCACTCTGATAAACTGATCGGTTCAATCGCCTTTCTGTTACGTAATACCTCATCAAATTTATTGTTTACTTTTCAATACAGCGGCAATATGATCACTGAATGTGGTCACGCCACAGAAAAAACAAACAACATTAAATTTTTATTTTTCTCGGACGAAACCAGGCACAACGCCGAATCTCCCATAAAACTCCGCTATTAAAGAGACATAAAATCGCTCATTAGTACAGCCGAAGCTATCGACTGTATCATTTTGATTATCTCCCCCTGAATATGAATTAATCGCGTCTAGCATAAGTGGAGTATGCTAAGGTCAGAGGTCTGCTGACATGCCCGAAAACCAATCGTGTGTATCGGAATTGAGGGAACGGGGCTGTAGTGGGAATTCGGCAAGATGCTCTACAGGAAATGACTTCTGTTGGATGGTGCGTGGCAGAGAAAACTTGAGGCGTAACTGCCTGCAGGCTGTGCTGTTGGTTTGATACATTTCTACGCATTTTATGGTTGATGTTCTCGCGACAAGGGCGTAGCCAGGACTCACGTTAGGGGGGTGCAAGCAGTGGCACCCCAATAGGAGGTCACTGTGACCTCCCAAAAAGTTCTTATCCGATACAAATTGGCTGATGAAACTTGAAAACAGTGAGACAGTATTGCAAGGCTGAACTTCTGAATTTTATTTATTTTTTTTTCTTTAATTAATTTATTTATTTTCGTGATGCCTCATGTCTCTTTTGGTAGACATAGATAAGTATGCATTCTTGTACTTTATTTATTTATTTTTTAATCATTCAGTAAAGTTCTGAGTTTCATTCGGTAAATTAAAAATTTTCTCCTCAAAAACAGGCAAGCTTACTATCATTTTCTGAAAAGTAATCAATACTAGATATAATAACGCAGTTTATATAAAGTTCCCAAAAATTAGTATAAAAGTCAAATTTTTCAATAAAAAACAGAAAGAAACAAGAAGTTCTGTCAAGAACTAAACGAGCCTACTTTCCCGTACATCGACATCGGCATTCTAGCATCTGATCATTATTCTCCTGATCATCTGAGACTAAACATTATGTCAAACATACCTTTTTAGCACTTAAAGCTGATTTCTAAAAGCAAAATATACCCCTCTCATCAGATGAAATAGAGACATAAAAAGTAAATAAATGAATAAATGAAGTTTTATCGCACCTTTTAAAGAATGTAACTGTTACAGTTCTTCCGCAGAAAAATTCCTCAATCGTTTTCAAAAAAAAAAAATTAAAAGTACAAAGTACATCAAAACACATTTTATCAAAGAAAGGAAAAAAAACTCGTCCGTCGATAAAATGTCTCGATTTTCACTTTTAAACCGTTGCCAGTTGTTAGATATAAATAAAGAATAAAATGCCCTCGTGAATGAAACACTTTTGTTACAAAAAAAATCGTCTGCAAAAAAAAATAATAGTAATAAATACAATAACACAAATGAATAAATAAACAAAAAATCGTCTGCACAGTCAGTCATTTTTTTCTGAGCCTGCAGTTCCGCCATGTTTGTGGAGTCGGAGTCGGAATCAGAGTTCTCACAGAAGATTATTCAGAAAAGTACTTTACAAACATTATTTATCAAAACCATTTTTTTTACAAAGTTAGTTTGAAGGAAATCCGACTTTAAGTTCCAGGATCAACATTCAACTTAAATTCCCCGTAGGCGCTAATGTTAAATTTTTTTCTAAACGGTTCAATATTGAACGAAAAATGGTTCAAACCAAAAAGCGAAATAAGGGAATGAACCTCTCCGAGATCTTTCAAACAAAAAAAAGTTTATTCCATTCGGATGGTTCACTCAGAAGTTATTAGGTGGGGAAGGTTGCTTGAACGGTTCAATGTTGAACGAAAAAATGTTCAAATTGAAAATTTAAATACTGTAATGAAGTATCCTTGCTGAGATCCTTCGAACAAAAAAAAAAGTTTATTTAAATCGGACTGTACACTCAAAAATTATTAGGGGTGACAGCTTGCTTGAGCGGTTCAATGTTGAACGAAAAATTGTTCAATTCGGAAATGTAAATACGGGAATGAAGTATCCTTGATAAGATCTTTCGAACAAAAAAAAGTTTGTTGAAATCGGACTGTTCACTCAAAAGTTAGCATCGCGGGACAGGTTGTTTGAACGGTTCAAAGTTGAACCAAAAATTGTTCAAATCGAAAAATCAAATATGGGAATGAGCTGTACTCGCCGAGATCTTTCCAACAAAAAAAAGTTTGTCCAAATTGGAATATTCATTCAAAAGTTATTAGGGGGGGACCGACAGACCGACCGACAGCCCGACACACAAATTCCCCATCTCAATACCCTACTTTCAAATTTTTAATTTTTCGATATTCATTTTACCTTTTTATTTTTTTAACTTGGCGATATTTTTTGGACTTGGAGATATTTTTTTTTAACTTGGCGATATTTTTTGGACCTGGCGATATTTTTTGGGCTTGGCGATATTTTTGGGCTTGGCGATATTTTTTGGGCTTGGCGATATTTTTTGGACTTGGCGATATTTTTTGGGCTTGGCGATATTTTTTGGACTTGGCAATATTTTTTGGGCTTGGCGATATTTTTTGGACTTGGCGATATTTTTTGAGCTTGGCGATATTTTTTGGACTTGGCGATATTTTTTGGGCTTGGCGATATTTTTTTAACTTGGCGATATTTTTTGGACTTGGCGATATTTTTTTTTAACTTGGCGATATTTTTTGGACTTGGCGATATTTTTTGGGCTTGGCGATATTTTTTGGGCTTGGCGATATTTTTTGGGCTTGGCGATATTTTTTGGACTTGGCGATATTTTTTGGGCTTGGCGATATTTTTGGACTTGGCGATATTTTTGGACTTGGCGATATTTTTTGGACTTGGCGATATTTTTTGGACTTGGCGATATTTTTTGGACTTGGCGATATTTTTTAGGCTTGGCGATATTTTTTGGGCTCGTTTAAGTTGGACTGTTCACTCAAAAGTTATTAGAGGTGACAGCTTGTTTAAACGGTTCAATGTTGAACGAAAAATTGTTCAAATCGAAAATGTAGATACGGGAATGAAGTATCCTTGAAAAGACCTTTCGAACAAAAAAAAGTTTGTTCAAATCGGACTGTTCATTCAAAAGTTAGTATCGCGGGACCGGTTGTTTGAACGGCTCAAATTTGAACCAAAAATTGTTCAAATCGAAAAATCAAATATGGGAATGAGCTGTACTCGCCGAGATCTTTCCAACAAAAAAAAGTTTGTCCAAATCGGAATGTTCATTCAAAAGTTATTAGGGGGGGACAGACAGACCGACAGACCGACCGACAGACCGACCGACAGACCGACCGACACACAAATTCCCCATCTCAATACCCTACTTTCAAATTTTTAATTTCTCGATATTTATTTCATTTTTTTGTTTCTTTTTGACTTTTTTTTACTTGGCGATATTTTTTGAACTTGGCGATATTTTTTGGACTTGGCGACATTTTTTAGATGCATTAAGCCAATTTTAATGCTTTTTTCGTCTCTTTTATTTTTAACGGGAAAGTAGGCTAAAAAGCAAGAAAGAAAGAGAAAAAGTGCTTGAAATTCTATTTGCACAAAAAAAGGAAGAAATTATGAACTCAAAGAAACTATACTTTATTCAGTCATGCACACTTTTAACCAATGGATGGTATAATGGATGGTTTGTCAAAAAATATATAAATAAAATGGGAGGTCACAGTGACCTCTTATTGGCTCTGATCTAGGGGGTGCAGCTGCACCTCCCTGCACCTCCCTAGCTACGCCCTTGTCTCGCGATAAATCATGTGAAGGTTCTGATACACTCTGAAAAATGACTGTTGTTTTGCAGAAACTGTAAAAATTTATACCGTAAAAGTGAAATAAACCGTAAAATTGCTAATTTTACAGTAATAAACTGAAAAATTGCTAATGTTAGCTTACAACCGTGCATTTTAGTTTTAAACTGGAATCTCTGCTGCCAGTATTATGCTGTTATTTTTGCAGTATGACACAGCTAAATTTTGCGGCAATAAATTGTAAAATTGTAAAATCTCTACATCAAGGAACTGTAAAATTATTAATTTTACAGTTTATTACCGTGAATTTTGCAATTTCAAATGGGAACCTCGGCTGCCTATATTATACTGTAAAAACAATCTCTATATATTATTTCTCTAAGCCGAATCCTGTACCCGGTCGAAACTCGCTCATTTCTTTATCGAATTGCATGAAAATTTATGATTTTGAAGCTTATCCCGCTGGCTATTGACGAAAATTAGACCCACCCTCTAAAAAGTGTCGGTTCGTTTTTTATTCGAACTTCAATTTTTGGGCACAAAATTGACTCTATCTAGCGAAATAATTGTCGTATCGTCTCCATTTTGATTTCATTCGAAAGATTAAAAAAAATGCGTTCTTTAGAACGTTTCTCCGCTAGCGCCGCGTAACGAGAATCTCGAAAATCCACGTTTAAGCGACTTATAAGCGATTGAAGTTTGAAAAAGTTAAATTTTTTGCTTAACTGTTAAAATCGTTACTAGCTGCCAGGGCAGCTAGATTAGCTTCCTGCAGCATGTTGATGCATAACGTCTCCCCTCTCTAACTTTTACCTCATTCTGAAGTTATATTATTTGATATAATTTAATGTTCATTCGATTTCAAGACATACCACGCACGTGGCCCGGCGTTGCACGGGCACTTCGTGCCCTGAAAGTAGTGAGAAAAAAATTTAAAGAAACTACTCCCCGCCAAGGCGGCTCGCTTACAGGCGCTTGATGCCTTTACTTTTTTCCTATATAAAAAAAATCATTCGAATTATTGAGATGCTTCACGTCTTCAAGATGGTGAGGAAAGTTTCAGTAAGTTCAGCTCGCTCAAAGGAAAAAAGCAGACATAGATACTCAGTTTTTAATATAAGTAGATGGCTCTTCAACAAATAAATGTTTCAAAATATTACCAGTAGCTAGCGATAAAAATTCTACGTAAGTGGCCCGCTTATGAGTTTCGTGTTTGATTTAGTTAAGCCTTCATTCAAAATTCTCATTATCATTTTTATTACTGTTTCATGGCAACCACGTTTTGCAATGCAAGAATGGATTTCATATTTAATCATTTATTAGGCTTAATCGCTTTAAACTTGACTACTTATTAATTGATATCTTTGCTAATTAAAATCGTATAATTATATCAATTGAAACTAATGAAGCCTGAAAAATTACCTATCTATCGGTACCTGGTTCGACTTTTAGGTCATTGGCGTTCAGGAGAAAGAAGCGTGACATAGAAAGATAGAAAGAAAGATAGTTAGAAAGATACTCAGTTTTTAATATAAGTAGATACCATTGTTGTTCAAATCAATTTTAAATGCGACATTTCAAGCCAAGGCTTAGCTCGGTAAACCTTAATTGTAACTTTTATTGTTTCAAAATACTATGGTAGTTTTGCGATAACGTTAGTATTTAGTTTAGTAGTAGCCTTGGGTATTTGATTTTAATATAGGGTATCACTTTTGTAGTAGTTTTAAAAGTAAACGTGTCTTTGATCTCTTTGAAAAGTTGTCAGAACGACGGCAGTTGATGGCGATGTCGTGCAAACGTACAAGATTTTACATTTTTTTTTTTTTTTTTTTTTTTTTTTTTTTTTTTTTTTTTTTTTTTTTTTTTTTTGCGGAATTCCGCACGGGTCACCTAGTACTTTATTTATTGCAGTGTAAAAACGAGTCATTTATCGGGAACGTGTGGCAAAATATTAGTACTGACATCAGTAATTGCAGCCTGTACTAGTGGCGTGGGCAAGGGGGCGGGGCTCCATCCCCCTGAAACGTTGGGGCAAAACAATTTATGAAGAAGGAAAAAAAGGGGGGAAAAAACCCTGAAAAAAGAAGTACAACTTTCCTGTGAATATCATAGTGTTACAGACCTTACTGTCCCAACCCCCCAGAATTATTAAAGACGGTCTAAAATTTGTTTTTAGGATATCAATGTCAAAAAAAAAAAAAATGTTTGAAATTGCGTTTTTTGGAATTTGAATTTCGATCAATTTCATTGAAGAGACCCCGGATACTATCCAGGGATTTTATGACTGGTGTCATCACGATAAATCATCTGAAGTTTTGCCTGTTAAAAATTGTACGAAATACAGAGCTGCAAAAAAGTGAAAAAAAAAAAAAAAAAAACGTGACGTTTTCACGTGCAACTTCTTTTCTAATTATAGTAGAATAAAAATTCAAAAGCCCTTGGTACGGCAAGAAAGAGAGCTTTCTATTGATATATCACATTACGACAGGTTTAAGTTTCTGATTTCCCCAAAATGGCTAAAAAATCACTATTTTCACCAGCAAAAATGGGATGCGCAGTCAAAAACGCAACCACCCCCGGCCGCCCCCTTCATGCTGCTCGGAAGAGGACGGGGGAAGAAAATATCGACAAATAGCAGTTCTATTCGATTTTATTTTTTGGTGGGAATTTCCGATTTTACCGAATCTGTACATGTTTCTTCACTGCACGCATTGCTACCAATGCGTGCAGTGACAGCAGTGATGAGCGGAGCAATGGTTTAAGAGCTTTAACATCTCCATTGTTTTTTCTTTAGTTGTTGTTGTTCCGTTTGTTTCTGCACTGTAAGAAATTAATGTTGTTTTTACAGTTTTATACAACATACAATTTTATTGTAATTAACTGAAAAAATTGTTAATTTTACAGTAATTAACTAAAATTGATAAATTTTACAGTAATTAACTAAAATTGCTAATTTTACAGTAATTAACTAAAATTGCAATTTTACAGTAATTAACTGAAATTGCTAATTTTACAGTAATTAACTGAAATTGCTAATTTTACAGTAATTAACTAAAATTGCTAATTTTACAGTTGTTTGCTGCGTAACAACATTTAAAGAAATCGACGGACCATTTTATATTCAATAAGTTTTATTTGAGCACTTAACTCACACACAACACATTTTTATCTGTGGTGATTTTAACCTGCCTAATATCGGTGATGTTGACAATGTTCATATCATGGATTCTTGTGGAAGAAATTTATTTAATTTTATGAATCTGTATGACCTTAAACAATTCAATAATGTTCTCAATTATAATAACAAATACTTAGACTTAATTTTATCTAATATTCAGTATTGTGATATTTCTGTTGATCGTTGTGATATTCCTCTTGTCTCAGAAGATCTGCATCATCCGGCTCTTGTAATTGATGTTAAATTTATGCTTGAGCGTTATAGAAAATGTTGTGCTAAAAATACTAGTTATGACTTTAAGAGAGCTGATTTTTTACAAATGTTTTGTATGTTTTCTGAAATTGACTGGAACTTTTTAAATACTTTTAATGATGTTAATTTGGCAGTCTCTGGGTTTTATAATATTTTATTCAATGTTTTTAGTGAAACCATTCCCATGAAAATTAATAACAGGAAATTTCCTTTCTGGTACTCTACTGAAACCAAGAGGTTGATAAAGCATAAGAAAAAAGTTCGCAATTTGGCTTTAAGAAGCGACGATCCCAATGTGCTTAGTGAATTCAGAACTCTCAGATCTATTCTTAAGAGTAGCATTAAGGATGATTACAGTAAATATTTGCGTATAACAGAAAATAATCTTATTTCTGATCCTAAGAAGTTTTGGTCCTATTTTCATAAAAACTACTCCCCGCCTAACAAAATGTTTTACAACAATATGTGCTTTGATAATGATCGAGATATTGCTGGGGCATTCGCTAACTATTTTAGTTCTGTTTATCAAACTAGTTCTAGTTATGACAGGAATTTGAGTATTTATGACAATAATGTCTGTGACCTAATTAAGATTGATAAAATTACTTATGATGATGTGATATTTGCCATTGGTGCTTTAAAGTCCTCTTCAACCGTTGGGGTTGATAATGTGCCTTCTTTTATTGTTAAAGGTTGTGCTGATGGGCTAATCTATCCTCTTCTTATTTTGTTTAACCTTTCTTTAAAGACAAACAATTTCCCTGATGCTTGGAAGCATACAAAAATTATTCCTGTTTTTAAGGCAGGGAATAAAAATGATTGCAGAAATTATCGCCCTATTGCTATTTTGAGCCCTTTTTCTAAAGTTTTTGAAACAATTATATATAAAAAGCTCTTTTATCAAGTTAAAAATTTAATCTCACCTGCTCAGCATGGTTTTTTCCCCAGACGTTCTACGAGTACCAATTTGTTTTGTTTAAATAATAAAATAATTTCGTCATTTGAAAGTAGTGGTCAACTTGATGTTGTTTATACTGATTTTGCAAAAGCGTTTGATGTGGTTGACTTCGGTATTCTTTTGCGGAAATTGAACTACATTGGCTTTCACATTAATCTTACTGACTGGTTTTTTTCATATTTAAGTTGTCGTATGTTATGTGTTTATATTAATGGTGCTATTTCTGATGATTTTACTAATACTTCTGGCGTGCCGCAAGGCTCTAATTTAGGACCTTTGCTTTTTATTTTATTCATTAACGATATTTGTGATACTTTTCAACATTGTGATTACCTTCTTTTTGCCGATGATTTGAAACTTTTCAGAGACATTCGTACTACCGCAGATGTTACTCTTTTACAAATCGATTTGGATAATTTGCACCAGTGGTGCATTCAAAATAAGCTTTTTTTGAACATTAGTAAATGCAATGTTATGAGTTATAGTCGTAGATCTGAGCCATTCATTCATTCGTATAAAATTAATAAACAGTGTTTATCGCGTCTTGACTTTATTAAGGATCTGGGGGTCACTTTTAATACTAAGCTTGATTTTACAGTACATATTAACAACATCGTTTCTAATGCTTATAGGGTTCTTGGTTTTCTTAAACGTAAGACTAAAGATTTTTCTAATGAGCAAGCAATTAAAGCGCTTTATTTTTGCCTTGTGCGCTCCAAACTGGAGTATTGTAGTCTTATTTGGGATCCTTATTATAATAACAAAATTAAAACTATTGAGCAAATTCAATCCAAATTTATTTTTTATTTGTGTTACAGAACCCATAACCATGATTTTTTGACGTATTCATACTCTAATTTATGCAAAATTTATCATGTTCCAAACCTTAAGTCACGTCGTGAACTTTTGTGTCTTCTTTTTTTTTATAAAGCCCTTAACAATCTTATTGACTGCTCAGATATTATTAATTCCATCCATTTTGCTGTTCCAAATAGAACTCTTAGGAGTCATCTGTGTTTTAAAAATATTTTTACAAAGTTTAATTATGTTGATAATTTTTGTCTTTTTAAATTTTACAAACTTTTTAACTCTCATTGTCGCGTTTTGGACATTTTTAATATGTCTTTTAATAATTTTAAGTCTATTTGTTTTAATATTTTAACTGTGTAATTTGTTTTAATTCATTTGTTGTCTTTTAAAATTTTACGAAATTTTAATTCCTTGTCTTGTTTCAGATATTTTTAGACATTTTTAAGTCTTTTAATTATTGTATGTCTATATTTTTCAATATTTTGAATGTATAAATTGTTTTAATTGTTCTTGTTTTACTTGCCACTGTTACTGGATTCGTCTGTTGTGCGCAATACTTTAAATAAATAAATAAACAACCACCATTTCCTCCTTTCTTAAATTAAAATCAAAATCAAATTCTGAAAAGAATAGAATAAGGTTGCTATGGCAACCGTTGCAGGCAGCTGCGTCTTTTAAGTTGAGTTGTTCTTAACAACAGTAATTAACTAAAATTGCTAATTTTACAGTAATTAACTAAAATTGCTTATTTTACAGTAATTAACTAAAATTGCAATTTTACAGTAATTAACTCAAAAAGCTAAATTTACAGTAATTAACTGAAATTGCTAATTTTACAGTAATTAACTAAAATTGCCAAATTTTACAGTAATTAACTAAAATTGCTAATTTTACAGTAATTAACTGAAAAAGCTAAATTTACAGTAATTAACTGAAATTACTAATTTTACAGTAATTAACTAAAATTGCTAATTTTACAGTAATTAACTGAAAAAGCTAAATTTACAGTAATTAACTGAAATTGCTAATTTTACAGTAATTAACTAAAATTGCTAAATTTTACAGTAATTAACTAAAATTGCTAATTTTACAGTAATTAACTGAAAAATCTAAATTTACAGTAATTAACTGAAATTGCTAATTTTACAGTAATTAACTGAAATTGCCAATTTTACAGTAATTAACTAAAATTGCTAATATTACAGTAAGAAACAAAAATTGCTAATTTTACAGTAATTAACTAAAATTGCTAATTTTACAGTAATTAACTAAAATTGCTAAATTTACAGTAATTAACTAAAATTGCTAATTTTACAGTAATTAACTGAAATTGCTAATTTTACAGTAATTAACTAAAATTGCTAATTTTACAGTAATTAACTAAAATTGCTAATTTTACAGTTTTTTACCGTGCATTTTTCAGTTTTAAACTGGAACTTCCGCAGCCAGTATTAAACTGTAAAAACTAGGAATGTACCGATTCGACAATGGCCGATTATGACCCGCAAAGTGGCTATAATCGGCCACTTTGCCGATTGTTAGTAATCAACAAAATCGGGTCAATTAATCCGCGGAATACATACTTTTTAAAATTTTCTTTAAAATATACCTTCTCTAAGAAACTATGAAGAATAATTTTTTTAACAGTAATAATAATCCTTACAGTTGATATAAAGTGTTTAATACAATAATTTCTCTTAATTTGATTAGACAATGTTGCAATATTTTTCGTGTGCTGATACTTTTCTCCTCAGCACAGTGCTTTTAGATAACCTTTCATTTTCACAAAGAGTAAAAGTCTTGAATTAAGTTGCTATTAATAATTGAAAAATTTAAATTAAAAGTACTCCTAAATTGGAGTGCTCACCAGACGCCTCCCCCTCCTTTTTTTGAACTTTTATGTCCAGTTAACATAATTAACAATGTTTTAATGTTTTATTATTGACAACAATAGGAAAAATGGTTCTAGGAAATTTGACAACATTTTGAAATTATTTTGGAAAAATTAGGAAAATGAGAAAAAAAACTCGGAATTTCTAAACTCGGCAATGTATTAGAAAATAAAAAACAGTAATGGGAAACTTGGTAGTATTAAAAACAATCGTCCTTACCATTAATCGGCTCAACCAATTATCTGGCCGATTATCAACAGCCGAATTAATCGGTAATCGGTAATAGGCCAATTTGCTTATCGGTGCATCCCTAGCAAAAACAACAGTTCACTTATTGCTGTGTAAATTGTAACTGTGAACTGAATGAGTCTTTTGTTTTTGCTCAAATTTTTCTCAATAAATACCAGGAACCATGCGAGCTCTCAGCAAGCGAATGAGAACTTGATTTATGACACGACTTACAAAAACCAAAAATATAGATTTGATTTACAGCAATCCTAATCTGATAAAACAGACTCGGATTTCCCTATCGAAGAAAAAAGAAATCCCACTTTCCCTAAACAAAATTAGCATCACTGTGGCATTTAAGTAACCATTACGGAAGTTTCAGTGAAAATAAAAGCAGATAAAATCTAATCTAAAAATGAAAAAAAAAATGTTATCATCAAGTCTCTGGGAATTTAAATAAGACGAAGCTGAATAACAACGAGTTGATGCAAAAAGGTTCGGTAGCCACTTTTAATGTTAACGATTTTTTTGTTTTTTGTTTGATTTGCCCATCTGTATGCTAAACATGCCACTATTTTGGATGGAACGACTTTCCTTTCGTTTTGCACGTGAATAAAATATAGCAAAAGATTTCTGATTCGAATCTTAAAACTATAATAATTCAAATCTTCTTGTTTTTTTTGTTTTGTGTGTAATGTTTAATTTGATAGGGTCAGGTGGGGGAGAGTGGGTCTATGGGGTAAAGAGGGTCCTATATTAAAAAAAAACAACCGTTTTCTCTTTTCTATTTTAAATAATTTGTTCACTCTTTTTTTGAGATATAAATTGAGATTGTAGCATATATTTTTATGCTAGTTTTAGAACACACTAAACATATCTGCAAAGCGTTTTTTTTTTTTTTTTTCGTGCTCATTGTATGTTATATGTAAGAGTTAGCTGCTTATGAACTTTCCTCTCGAATCATTATTCATTGACAAATGTTAGAAATTTTGGTATAAACTTGCAGTAGATTATATAAGAATCAGCTCTACATCTATACATCCAAAATTGGATGTGTGTTTGTATGTAGGAGATATTTGTTATGAAACGGATGCTTGCGTTACCGATGTCTTTTCGCAATTCTTTCTTCGTGTTTTGTGTTGAGTTTTGAAGAACAAAGATATAATTTCAAGTGCATCGCCAAATTTTCCATTATTGGAAGCTGTTTATTTATTGTTTTTTTTTAATGCTTCAAAAACATTAATTTTTCCGCAAAATTTGAGTTTTTAAACAAAATTATTGCCGTTTTCACCCTCTTTTCTTTTTTATCAATATTCAGACCTTCGTTCGTAACTACTGCACCCAAAAATGTAATTTTGTTTCAAAATGGAAAACTTACGAACAGTTTAGTGCAAACCCCCCCCCCTCCCCGCCAAACTCTGTCTTGAATTAATTTCGTTTTTTAAGATTTTGTTAAGAATTTTATTTTATTTTGATTTTTTAACTATTAACCTATTTATCTGTTTGAAAAAAAACATTGTCGCACTAATTTAAACTTTAACCAACTTTTAATTAATCTCTAACTTTATTTATGATACAAAAAAAGCGTTCAGGCTGTGTAAGTATTATCATATTCCAAGTAATAATTATTTTCTTTTTAAACATAACAGGTAGTGAATGAATGTGTTTGCTTTTGTACACTAAGTGTAGAATCTGTAATATTTGTCAGATCGGTAGCATTCTCATCATGTCGGTAACGCTCAAAGACACCCCCCCCCCAAATGGGGGTAAATGTTCACCTTGACCATGCCCTTAATTAAAAAAAATTGTTACTAATGTGTATTTGAAATACCCTATTAATTTTATTTTCTGAGTATCTTTAAAAATTGAAAATTTCCATGGTCAAATTGGCACTTTTCCTGATATTCACCCACAAAAGTTTCCTTAAAATGACTTTAATCATGTGATTTTGACTTAGTTTTTTTAAAAAAGCTCGATTTTAGACCAGCTTTCCCCCAACTGACTAAACTTCACTCAACTGTGTTGCAACTGTCTATTTAGGTAAAGAATACAAAATAATAAAAATTCAAATCGTCTGCTCGTTTTGTTCCAATATTTTGTGTGCAGCTTTTTCTTTGGTAGTTCAGACAAATGTGTTACAACCAATGACAACTGCCAGTTAAATCAAGCAAAAAATAAAATTTGAATAACCATTATTGTTGAGAAGAAAAAAAAACCGCAGATGTTCCATGGTTTAGTTCGAATGTTTCTCAAACATGCAAAACGTGTTTTTTGATGGTGGAAAGGGGAGGGGTGAATCTTCTTGGCTGATAGTGACAGTTCTTTTTGCGTCACATATACAAGTAGGCGAGAGTTAGTAGTTCTCGAATTCACGTATTTAAAAGCATGTAGCGAAATGTACAGACGCCAAAGTAATTTAAAATGCTATGTAAAGGAATTTCATTGAATAGGGATTTTTTGACTGCTGAAAAATTCTAACTTTAGAAGAAGAACTTTAAGAAATGATGAGAGGCCACAAAAAATAAACAACTAAATAAAATAATATTTTTTATAAATATTGAAATGGAAATAAATATTTTTACTACGACCGATTTTTTACATACATTTTTTGCATAACTACATATCGGTAAAGTAAGGAATATTTTTGTTTTTTCTAATTCTTTTTTTAAATTGAAGGGGCATGTGGATAAAGGTGATATGTGACACTTTTTGAAACTTACTTTTTACAATGGATAAAGGTTTGATAAGTCCATCAGTATCATGTTCCCTTAGTCACAGAAATGGTTGGTAACTACCCGTTGAGAAAAATCCATTAAAAAATAATATAACTTTTTTTTTTTTTTTTTTGAAAATATTTTCTAAAAATTTAAGAAATTGTCCCGTATCACCTTTATCCACTTCCCCTTCAATTATTAAATATATAATGTAGTTTGCAAATAAGTTAGAAATTGCATTAAAAAAGAGAAAAAACTTTAAGTTTATTGTACTAGGTAAAGTTATTATAAAACTAAGATCGCTTCTATATATCGAAATTTTTATGTATCGAATTTTGTCACATGATTACTATTAATATTGTTGTAGAAAAATACTCGCCACCAAGGCGGCTCGCTAACAGGCGCTTCACGCTTTCACTTTTTTCCTGCATCAAAAAAATCATTCGAATTATTGAGATGCTTCGCGTCCTCAAAATCGTGAGGAAAGTTACAGCAAGTTCTGCTCGCTCAAGGGAAAGAAGCAGACATAGATACTTAGTTTTTAACATAAGTAGATGGCCTTTCAAGAAATGAATGTTTCAAAATATTACAAGTAGCTAGCGATAAAAATACTACGTAAGTGGCCCGCTTATGAGTTTCGTGTTTGATTTAGTTAAGCCTTCATTCAAAATTCTCATTATCGTTGTTATTACTGTTTCATAGCAACCAACGTTTTGCAACAATGAATTTCATATTTAATCATTTATTAGGCTTAATCGCTTTTTGACTGCTTATTAATCGAGATCTTCTCTAATTAAAATCGTATAATTATATAAATTGAAACTAATGAAGCCTGAAAAATTACCTATCTATCGGTACCTGGTTCGACTTCCCCCAAGTAGCATCAACTCATCGAATTTTGCTCGGCGGATCAACTAACTCCTCGTAAACTGATCCCGTAACGCACGATCACATCGTTCCGATCAGTTTCCGAGCACGGTTTTCGATGAGCTACTTTTCATCGGAAAGCAATATCCTTCCGATCAACTTTCCCGATGAAAATAAGCCGAGCTATATTCCATCGGAAAATGATATCCTTCCGATCAAGTTACCCGATGAAAATTAGCCGAGCTATATTTCATCGGAAAACGATATCCTTCCGATCACATTTCCCGATGAAAATTAGCCGAGCTATATTTCATCGGTAAACGTTATCCTTCCGATCACATTTCTCGATGAAAATTAACCGAGCTATGTTTCATCGGAAAACTATATACTTCCAATCAAATTTCCCGATGAAAATATGCCAAGCTACAGATTTCATCGGAAAGAGGTCGTAATGATCAAATTTTCTGATGAAAATTTTCCCAATCTCAAATTTTTGTTAAATATGCAGTGTTGGTCCCATTAATCGTAGACTTGGTGGCGTGGTGGTAGAGCGTTGGCTTTCCGCGCCGATAACCCGGGTTCGATGCTGGAGTTGGCCAGTCGCACCTGGTTGGGGGAAATAAAAAAAAAGGTTCCAAAATTCATCGCCACGGAACTAAACTGCGCTTATATTGATCCAACTCTCATCGTATTTTTATCCAAAATTGATCCTTAATTCATCGCCACAAGCTACACTGCTCGTATATTGATCTAAATCATATCGTTTTCTCATCCTAAATTCATCGCCACGGAACAGCACTGCTCGCGTATTGATCTAAATCACATCGTATTTTCATCAAAAATTGATCCTAAATTCATCGGCACGGGACTGCACTGCTCGTAAATTGATCCAAATCTCATCGTAAACTCATCGGATTTTGCTGCTCGGATTCTGTTTGGCCGATGAGACATATTGGAGCAATTCCCGATGAGAACTCATCGAAATCCGATCATCGGCCGATGAGAATTTCATCGGGTTTCGATGAATGGCTGATCATCGGCCGATGAGATTGTGCTAGGGTCAGTTCATTGGCGTTCAGGAGAAAGAAGCGTGACATAGAAAAATAGCTAGAAAGATACTCAGTTTTTAATATAAGTAGATGACTCATACAACGTCCTGCACAAGCCTCTGAGTTGGGGAAGTTTAATTTGGACAACCCTGTACATTAGGGTGGGGCGAAAAATAAAAAGTTTTTCAGATCAACTTCTAATAGTTTCCAAAAGTTGTCTTTGGTGATAGTTAGCTTTTGTGCAAAATTTGAGAAAAATCGGTTCATATCTTCAGGGGGCGCTGCGATCGCAAAGTTTTATCATAGATTTTATCGGGATTTTATGGTTAAAATATGAAAAACAATGCCGTTAGCTTTTCATATTGCATTTTTTTTACTCATAAGATATATTCATGCATTCAAAGCGTACGAAATAACTCACAAAAAATTATTTTATATGATATATTTATATTTCAATCATTTAAAAAGAAACAAAAACATGTAAAAGTGATTTTTTTTTAAATATAAATATATCATATAAAATAATGTTTGTGAGGTATTTCATGTGCTTTTAATGCATGAAAACATCTTTTGCGTAAAAAAAACGCAAAGAGACTAGCTAAAGGCATTCTTTTTGATATTTTAACCATAAAATCCATAACAAAGCTATGGTAAAACTTTGCGATCGCAGCGCCCCCTGAAGATATTAACCGATTTTTCTCAAATTTTGCACAAAAGCTAACTATCACCAAAGACAACTTATGGCAACTATTAGAAGTTGATCTGAAAAACTTTTTATTTTTCGCCCCACCCTACTGTACATACATACATATGCATATACATACGTACATACAGACGTCACGAGAAAACTCGGCTTATTTTACTCGGGGGTGGTTGAAAAAGATTTTTCGGCTGGTTATATGTTGGTAGGTACGTATGCACGTGCTGACAGGTCGAAAAAACTACGGAACATTCATTCGGGGGTGAGCAAAATCAAAATTTAGACCCAAATTTGAGTGAGTTTTTTTTTTTTTTTTTGCGATCACAATACTTCTTTTACTACGTAAAAGGAAGTAAAAACACGATTTTACAAACCTCTTTTTTTTAACCGAGCGTTGCTCGGTCGCCAGGTACTAAAAAAATATATTAAAAAAAAAAACAAATAATTCTATCGCTTCGCATAAGACAGGACACTCCAACAATGGTGCGACTGCATAGGTCACTGCAGAATGATTCTCAAAACAAAAGGGACTAGCACCGACATCGTGAAAAAGTTAAATATTATTTTTCGCGAACTTTAAAAGGTAAAACGTAGAGGGGGGGCCTCCAAATTATTGTCGGCCTTTAGCCTCACTTTTAGTTAGTCGGGCCGTGGTGATACTCGATGCGCCGTTACTTATCTCCAAAGAACCAACTTACTTCATAAAATGAAGTACAGTGAACTCTCACTTATACGTCGCCTCATTTATGCGCCTTTTTCACTTATACGACGATTTTTAATGGTCCCAGCACATTCCATATAGTAAAATCTCCATATATTATTTCTCTAAGCCGAATCCTATACCCGGTCGAAACTCGCTCATTTCTTTATCGAATTGCAAGAAAATTTATGATTCTGAAGCTTATCCCGCGGGCTATTGACGAAAATTAGACCCACCCTCTAAAAAGTGTCGGATCGTTTTTTATTCGAACCTCAATTTTTGGGCACAAAATTGACTCTATCTAGCGAAATAATTGTCGTATCGTCTCCATTTTGATTTCATTCGAAAGATTAAAAAAAATGCGTTCTTTAGAACGTTTCTGCGCTAGCGCCGCGTAACGAGAATCTCGAAAATCCACGTTTAAGCGACTTAGAAGCGATTGAAGTTTGAAAAAGTTAAATTTTTTGCTCAACTGTTAAAATCGTTATACCATTGTTGTTCAAATCAATTTTAAATGCGACATTTCAAGCCAAGGCTTAGCTCGGTAAACCTTAATTGTAACTTTTTTTTTTTTCAAAATACTATGGTAGTTTTGCGATAACGTTAGTATTTAGTTTAGTAGTAGCCTTGGGTATTTGATTTTAATATAAGGTATCACTTTTGTAGTAGTTGTAAAAGTGAACGTGTCTTTGATCTCTTTGAAAAGTTGTCAGAACGACGGCAGTAGATGGCGATGTTGTGCAAATGAAGCCAATAAAAATTGTCGTATTAAATTTTAAGTTTAGAGGGTTTTTTTTTTTTTTTTTTTTTTGCGGAATTCCGCACGGGTCACCTAGTAATGATAATTTCATTCGTTTATGCGTTGCTCTAAAGATACATATTTACTTATGTGCCGAATTTTTCGAAAAATGTAAACAATTTAATTTATTTTCTTGAAAAATGAGCATGTTTCTTCCTTTCCTCTTTAATCCTTCTCTTTTATTGCTCACGGAAGGCATTTTTTCCACATGAACTAGAGTTGGAAGAGGGGCAATTATCTATTATGGATCGTTTTAAAAGGACCCGTTTGTGATTAGGTATGCTACAATTTTTGTTTTCTCCTCATCATTGCAATTAGGTTTCAGTAGTTGCCACACCGTAGTAATATGACCATTTTCTATAGAAACGTCTTATTCATGCTCTCATTAGAACTTATGTTGCATTTTAGACTTTTAAATAGGCTTGTTCATTTATGCGTCTCTCTCACTTATGCGCCTTTTTCTGTTGGTCCGTTGGGCCGGCGTATAAATAAGAGTTCACTGTAATTACAAACACCTAATTCCATCCATCTGAGCACTGTCAGAGTGCACGGTCAACGAACTTAGAATTCACGCCATTTTTCTTTTTTCCCAGAAGTCTGATTAGTTGCTAATTTTACAGTAATGAACTGAAATAGCTAGTTTTACAGCTTCGTACTATGCTTTTACAATTAAAATAAAACCTCTGCTTCCACAGTGTAAAAAATCAATGTTATTTTTGCAGTAGATTACAGTTAATTCCATAGTAATAAACAGTAAAAATTGCCAATTTTACGGTAATGAACTGAAATAGCTAGTTTTACAGCTTCGTACTATGCTTTTACAATTAAAATAAAACCTCTGCTTCCACACTGTAAAAAATCAATGTTATTTTTGCAGTAGATTACAGCTAATTCCATAGTAATAAACAGTAAAAATTGCTAATTTTACAGAACTAAACTGTACAATTGCTAACTTTACCGTAAGAAACTGTAAAATTGCTAATTTTGCAGTTTACCTACTGTGCATTTTAAAGTTTTAAATCTTGACCTCGGCTGCCAGAATTATATTGTTAAAACAACATTTCATTTTTTACTGTGCAGTATTATACTGTAAAAACAACAGCTTTTTTGACAGTAATTACAAACACCTAGTTCCATCCATCTCAGCACTGTCAGAGTCAACGGCCTCAGCATTCACACTATTTTTCTTTTTTTCCCAGAAGATGCCAAGTCGAAGACAATGCCCGTACCCTTCAAAAACCAGTTATGCACCTTGTGCGTATTATTAAAAATAACTAAAAAAAAGTTGATTCTATTTGAAGACACAGAGGAGTGTTTTTATGTTTGCGGTGCGGTCAATTATAAACGCGTTCTGCGTCAATGTTCTAATCAGAGAAGAACACCCCCCTGAGGGTGGCACTTAGTTCGTCGTATTGCCACAGCGAAAAGGCATTAAATGAAAGCGAACTTGTTATTTAATGAGCGGTTATATTGTTTCCTGATAGTTGGGCTATTTTGGCTGTCATTGTGTCTGCAAATAGAGGATTGGACATTTTCGTCTCCTGGCATATTTTTCCGAAAATATCTTCTGGTGTTTTCTCCTAACTAAACCGAACCAGTCCTTCGTGGAATTGGATAATTGTTCGGTGGATTTCTTTGTGAGCCGTGGTAGCCCGATGGGTAAGTCGCCGGACTCGGGTCCGGAAGGTTCGATCCCGGCCGGTCAAAGATCCACCGTCTTGATTAATGGTGGCTGGGGGACGTTAAAAATGTCGTGGACAGAATGTCCTCCAAGTAAAACGATACCTCTGCGGGTGCTGGGCCAAGGGTTTGCTCGGCCCCTGGTTTGGCTCAAAAATAAAGACAGAGCACTCTTCAGGGCCCTATCCCGGTTAAACCACTACTTGTGATTGGTATGGGAGGATCCTGGAGTGTGAAAGGTGGATTTCATTCTATTGAATGAATAACGAAACTAAACCTAACTTTAACGTTTCGAAAGTTTTGCGATTAGGATATAATCTTTGTTTCAGAATTTTACTGTTGTGAAGGAGAATAACTGAGAGCAAACCTAACAGTCCAAGAGCTAACAACGTCGAAAAAACAACCATTTTAAGACGTCTAGCTCTTTAACCCTTTAAGCAGTTTGCCCGTACAGTGTACGTGCTACCCGAAATTGGCCTCATCTGGTTTGCCCGTACAGCGTACGGGCATCGATATTTTCTGATTTCCTTTTCTGGTTTGCCCGAATTTTTCATTATTGAAAGAGACTATTTAGTAGTATTATTTTTCAACAGATGGTGTGGCTTGTCCAATGTAAATGAAATGCTTTTCATCCGAGTTTTTCTATGTAGTGGGAAAGCAGGAACTTTTTGTTCTACTGTATGCCGTGCTTGTGAATCTTTTGGAAATTATGTATGGAATATACGACGAAAATACTGTTTTATTACATGATGAACAACATTCTGAGAGAAATTTTTGCATAATTTGTAAACTATTCTTTACTGCATGCAGAATGTACTTGAAAAAGGGGCTTTGTGACCAAAATTAAAAAATAAAAAATGTTGTAAAAGCATTAAAAACGAAAAAAAATAAATAAAAAATTCTTAATATTCTTATTCTGTTAAGTGTGGTACTTAACTATATGCAATAAAAAAATATGCCTTTTTTTGGGAGCATTTCTGGTAAAATAATTGACCGCTTAAAGGGTTAATA
Source organism: Uloborus plumipes (assembly GCA_038373865.1). Taxonomy (NCBI): domain Eukaryota; kingdom Metazoa; phylum Arthropoda; class Arachnida; order Araneae; family Uloboridae; genus Uloborus; species Uloborus plumipes. The sequence continues at coordinate 41,184 of JAXGGA010004800.1, forward strand.
GATCGTTCCCTATGCTCTTCTAAGCAAAATGCTGGTTGTCTGCCGGCCGAGAATGGTTGTGTTTCTTACTGTGCATCACATTTATGCTAAACAGTAATTTTTAAGCCATTTTTGGACACTTTCGCGTCAAATCAGTCATGAAAAGTTTTTGATCTCGCCATTTTCGATTTTGACAAAAATGGGTGTGAAGGACGCCATTGACAAGCTAAGTAATCCTGCCCAGTTTCAGATTTATACTTCAAAAATTGTACGAAACACAAAGCTGTTAAAAAAAGAAAAATATCCATAAGTTTTTACATGCAACTTATTTTCTAACTATAGTGGAATAAAAATGTAAAAACCATTGTGAAGGCAATAAATAGAGCTTTCCATTGATATGTTAAATGCGGAACAAGACATATCCGTCGCAAATTTTTTACCCCTCTTTCCCGCATGGGACATTTCCGCCGCGACTCCTATTCCCCCTCTGACTGGCACAGGACAAATCCGCCGCGCCATTTCCAAGGGTGAGAAAGGGGTTACTGGTTTAAAATTTTCATTCTAGGCGACACATCTTCATTTGGCGGCAAAGACCTAATCTAAAAAGCGGATTTTATTCCCGGACTACTTATATTAGGGGGGAAATCGCAAAGAAATAAAAAAAAAACAAAACACAATGCACTGTAAGTCAATTTAAACTTGGCCAATTTTACTTCGCCAAACATTACACTCTACCAGCTCAATCGGCGGATTTGTCCTGTCGTACAGAAATGGCGGAGAGAGACGCGGCGGAGATGTCTCATGAGGGGGATGGTAGAGAAAAATTTTGCAGCGGAAATGTCCTACGTTGCGGCGGAGATGTCCTGTGCCCGTTAAATGACTTACTTACGACAGATAAAGGCTTCTCATTGCCCCAAAATGGTTAAAAAATCACTATTTTTATCAGCAAAAATGTGATGCTCATTAAAAAAAGCAACCACTCTCACCCGCCGGAGACCCCGCATGTTGCTTAAAAAAGCATAAGAAAAGATATATTAAAGTGCCAGATGTCTTAAAATTGTCGCTCGGAAAACGTTGCCTAGCACTTTTTTTTTCGCATCAGAGAAATTTTACGATCCCCCAACAAAGAGTTCATCTTCCACCGTGGAAAACACACACACAAACCTTTATCAAATGAAATCGAATATTCGGGTGTTCAAAAATTGCGATATTGCTATTATGTCTCCAAATTTGCCAAATCGTTAAGCAAAATTAGCCAAATAAGGGCATTTCTTGGAAGTCACGATGATCTCATGTGACCTCCCATCGGAGCGTCTCCGGTTCCGGCTCTTTTTGAGCCAGTAAGACACAAAAAGAACAACATCTGTCAAAATATTTATCAGAACTACGCAATCTCTTAAAACATTCTCCAAACGACATTTTAATACTGAAAGTAAAACACATCCTAGATACCATCAGCTACAAAACCTTCTGGAACAAAAAATCACCTGTAAGTTATAGCGTGCAATATGAAGCGTCAGAGAAATTTTACGACCTTCCATCAGCAAAGAGGTCGTCTTCCTTCTTAGAAAAAAAAACAAAACAAAACACACTTTTTCTTTCGAACACGGTGTCGCCATTAATCTCCCTTGATCCCTGATTTCGATCAGGTAACCTTTTCCTCTTCACTTTCCATGGAATTAACGGGAGGGACTTAAAAATGGGCCATAATGACGGAAGCCATCAATCCGGGGCACTGGGGGTACAGTGGGGTTTTGTAACATGGAACAATGTTTTTCCTTTGACCGCAGAGCGTCTTGACAGGTCGAGTTTATGAGCCTGCGTAACCTGACCTCTTCACTCTGACTCTAACTGTTTATGGAGCTATAACCATATCTTTTGTAATATGTGTCAGAATTAGCGTTCGTTTGCATGAACAAGCGAAATCTGGAAGGGTAATTTCGTGATGTATGTGTTGAGTGGTTGTGGCTTGTTTTATTGGTTAATTCTGCTTTTGTTAATTTATCGTCTGCTGTATTTTTCATTTAATATTTACCTTTTTATTATCGTCTGTGATGTTTATATTTATTTGCATCATTTAATTTATTTCTAGTCTGCGCTATATATTGTTTTCATGTAACGGCAACGACAACAGAAATGAATTAGAATAGTTGGAATATTTTTCATTTAATATTTATATTTTATCGTCATTCCACAGAAATGTCAACCTCAGCCGAAGAAAAACTAGCTGTCGTGGCCGTCACGAAACTTTCTTCTATATCTATCTTATGAATTCCGGTTACCAAAAAAAAAATACTCTCCCGAATAGTTGGAGACAGCTCCAATTTCCCAATTATCGTCATACCCCTGCAAATGCAGAATCAATGAGCGAAATTGGAAATCATTGCAAAGCCTTGTTTAGATTAATTGCAAACATTTTATTTGTTAGTAAAAAGAAATTGGCAACAGTTAAAAGTTTCAAACCATTGAAACTTTTCAGATGTTTTGATAATTAAATAGCGTGAAAGCGATTTTTTAATGAATTAATTTTTCGCATTGTTGACTAAGCGCAAAAACCACCTCAACCTCCCCTGGGGCGATTAGCGCCAAAATTTAATCGATGCTTGCTTCCATATTGAGTTAGTAGTATTCCAAATTTCATTCAAATCGCAGCAATATTTCTCGAGATACAGCAGATGCAATGACAAAATAAGCACTTTTGATTGCACGACCCCTTTAAGTGATTGACTCAAAAATTGAATCAGCTCTTGTACTCTTTAACGTCTATTTGAGTACCAATTTTTGTTCGATTTCGTTCATTACTTCTCGAGATATAGCAGTTACATTAAATAAGAAGAACGCTCGATTGCTCCACCCCCTTTGAGATATTGACACACAAATTGAATCAGCACCTGTACTCAATAGGGTCTACCTATGGACCAATTTTCGTTTGATTCCGCCGGTTACTTCCTGAGATATAGCAATCACCCACGCACAGAACACGTGCGATTGCTCCACCCCCTTGGAGGAATTCGCTAAAAAAAGTCAGGTGCACCAGTTCACATGGTGGTACATATGTGCAAAAATTTTTGTTCGATTTCATGCAGTAGTTTTTGCTCTAGCGCGGCCACAAAAACTGGTCACACACATACAGACTCTCACACACACATACACACGCACAGACAGACATTTTCCAAAAATGATCGAAATGGACTCAGCGCACCTCAAAACGTACAAATCCGTCAAAATTCGACATTCGAAAATTTTCACGAATCCAATACTTTCTTCTATATATTAGATATAGAAGAAAGTAAAAAGCACCGAAGTGAAAAAAGTATCAAAAAAAAAAAAAATAAATAAATAAATAAAAAATCAATCATACAACAAAAGAAGTTTTAAAAATTTGAAAAGGTATTGTAATTATCACTGAGACTAGCCATAGTAAATAGGGTTTGTAATGTGTCTACAGCTTGTTATTCGATGGTTACGTTAGTCACACGCCAACTTGGTAAAAGTGACACTTAAGACTAAAAAAAATTAAGATTTAATAAATGTTTTTCACGTTTTTAAGTCAACTTTACACATTTTTCAAATATATCATTCAATTTTTAACACTTGCTTAACTTTGAGAAATTTTTGCCTCACAACATGAGCATTCATTTTCAGGGTTGCTGGAAAAAATCTGGTATGGACCCCACACTATTTCCTTTTACGTGTAAATTTCTTAGTAGTTACCTAAAGTGTTAAAAAAGTGCTTGGAGAGAGCAAGGTAACAATTCAAATATTTACACCCCTAATCTGCCACGAAACAGTGAAGAAAAATGTTTTACAATGGTTAATTTTCTAAATATTGCCGATTTTAATATCATTCAGTGACTGTTTCGCAAAATATCGGTAATAGCGCCAAGTTGAACCCAAATTCAAAAAAAAATTTCTTCGCCAAATTTGTCGCCAACTTGGCAATATGTCGCCAAGTGTCAACACTTGGCGATCAAAAGCTTGGCGACATATCGCCAAGTGGTCGCGCCAATTCATATCAATTAAGTCTGCATTGAAATTAACATTGATTTGTCCCAAAAAAGGAGTAAAACACCCCCTTGGGAACAATCAAATGCAACCACAAGGGGAGGTGCACAACTAGACCATCATCAGAGTGTACATACCACACTAGAAGTTTCTACGGCATATATTTTTTGAGTTTCAAAACACATACATACGCACATACATATGAACATACATTCGTACATACAGACGTCACGAAAAAACGTGTCGTAATTAACTCGGGGTGGTTGAAAATGATTTTTCGACTGGTTATATGTTGGTAGGTACATATGCACGTGCTGACAGGTCGAAAAAACGACTCAATATTCATTCGGGGGTGAGCAAAATCGAAATTTAGACTTAAATTTGAGTGAATTTTTTTCGCGATCACAATACTTCCTTTACTACGTAAAAAGAAGTAAAAATCGACGCACAAAGAAGGAGTTATCCAATTGAGAGTGCGTCGATTTTTTAGAATAACAATTGGCGTAGCCAGGACTCACGTTAGAGAAAGGCAAGCAGGAACACCCATAATGGGAAGTCACTGTGACCTCCCAAAAAGTTACAATTCTCCCAAGCGTTTTCAGAAGTCACTCCACTACATTCACCCCCATTCTCGGAGGACATCGAAACCTCCCAAAAAGTGAAAAATGCTCCCAAGCAAAGGAAAAGTGCCGTTCTTGTCATTTGACTCCGTGCAAAACTAATCCTTTCCTTCTTAAATCGCCAGACTTTATTTTAACACATTGGATTCTTATTACAAATATTTTGTACTGTATTCAGCTGTGTTGGAAATTTTGAAGCATGTGTATACCAACACGTAACCAGAAAAAGTATCAGAAGAAAAATAAATTGGGTAATAAGAAAAAAGGTGGGAGGTCGCAGTGACTTCCCATCGGAGAGTCCCTTGGCTCTGATCAAGGGGGTGCTGTTGCCCCTTTCCGCGCCCCTTTGGCCCTATGAGAACGGTTTTCCTTTGACCACAGCATCTTGACAGGTCGTGATCGGGATGGAGTTTATGAACTTGGCGTAACCTGACCCTTCACTGCGACTCCAACAGTTTTTGATATGTGTTTCGAAACTAGCGTTCGTTTGCATGAACAAGTGAAATATGAAAGGGGAATGTATGTGTTAAGGGCTTATGGCGAGTTTTATTGGTTGTAGAAAAAATCTTAACTAATAAACAATTACATGAAATTAGAGCAGCTATATAAACAGGGCAACACATCAAGATTAAGTTTCATAAGGTTTCATCACTTTGGATCCAGTGCACGTCATGTAATTTCTGCCGGTTGATGAGTGGTTGTCTTTTCTGGCAAGTTATCGCGTTTCGGTGTTTTTTGAGTGAGAACAATGAATAAAGGCTCGTTGATTTGGCGAAGCTCGGAAATATGAGATACTTTTCTCTGGTAACCCTAGAAAAAAATTGAAAGTAAAAGTATATGAATTATGGTGGCAAGTGATCGAACTTCAGCTTTATATGTCGGCCTGTCTATACAACGACTCCAGGCGTTACCAGGAGTTTCGACGCTTCGGAAAACCCGAAGGCTTTCCTTGAAGAAAACTTCAAAGGAATTCCTCGAGGCAAACCTCAAAATAGGGGGATCTCCATACGCTCCAGAAAATCCGAATGTTTTCCTTGAGGATTTAATCAAGTCCCAAGACGCTACAGGAATATACGAAGGCTAGTCTCTGGATTAAAACTTCCTACCCATCCACACAGTACGATCGGCCTTGTGGAAAACCTCAATAGAGAGGGGTCCAGAGATCAGCAGGAATATCGCAACAGAATTTGCCATACACACATGAAGGTTTTCTCGAGAAACTCCTTTTGGTTTTCTGGAGTGGGGAAGGGAGACTTTACAGCCGCTTTTAGCTAGAGCCGCTATATAGACAGGCCGACGCATCAAGCTTAAGTTTCACCACTTTGGATCCAACTCATTAACTTTTACTTTCATTTTTCATTGTTGCGGAGTTATGGTTACCAGAGCAAAGTTTCGAGACATTGCCAAGCTTTGTTAAATTTACGTGAGAAGTTACCAAAAAGCGATAACTCGCCAGAAAAGACAATCCTCAAACACGCGCTGAATCCAAAGTGGTCAAACTTAATCTTGATGCGTCGGCTCGTCTATATAAAGACCTTACTTTTAGCTAGAGCCGCTATATTGATGCCTTACTTTTAGCTAGAAACTGCAGCACCACCTGTATTTCATAAGAATTGCCATAATGGTGAATCCTCCAAAGTTACTTAAACGGCCTAAGTTTTTCCTTCTTTTGATAAACATTTGCAGATCAAGTTGAGCCTCACAAGAAAATTTCTTGCAGCTACATTATAAATTTGATTCATTTGTTTATTGTTTCAAAGATCTGCGTTCCAAAATCATGGCATAAATACAAAAGTTTCAAACACATTGTACGTAAGCAAATTATCTTGTAAAGTTTTATGATTTTGCGTTGGAACATTGTATCTAAATACATACATACATTCTGAGGTATTATTATTCTAACTCCATATCTTCAAGTCTTCGTTATACGTCAAGGAAAATTATATTTGGTTGAAGTCCTTCCTCTGTAAGCAGTTTATTGTATTATTTTAGTCTTTAGATTGGGTTCTTTTCCGTTAACCAGGCGTTACAGAAAAATCTCCAAATAATGTATCCCTAAATAGAGTAAAATTCCGCCAAATTTCTCACAGCCGTATTTGTTTACAGTTGAGCATACTTTTGTTCCGTTGGCAGATTTGGCTTTGCTTGGCGGTATTAGCGATTTTTGATTTTTCCTCTAACCGAAAAGTACCTTTTAGTCTTTAGATTGTTTAAATACTGCCGCGCTAAGTGCAAGAGTGGAATCTGCAATTGAGTTCGTAATAAAAAATTGACGTTTTTTGATAAATGACGATATAGTTGGTTGGTTGAATTGGGGTTTATGGCGCAAGAGCCGTATTAGGCTATACTGCGCCATAGAATACTGCGCGATATAGAATTACATTTAGGTGAAATAGACAATGAACCACCGGGTGATCGAAACTCAATCTTGACAAAAAGTGTAGATGCGACTTTTGTACTTAACACGGCAGTTTCAGTATAATCAATAGGTTGGCGCCAATTTCTTTTTGCAGTGATAACTTGCCAAGCGTGTTGTCTTGTGTTTTTAGTTATTCCTGTACATTGTGCTTTTTGGCATTTATTTTCAGTTTAAGGCGTGTTTAATGTTTTGGTCTATCTCTTAGCCGGGCGCAAGCGAAAAATCAAAAATCGGCAATGTCGCCGAGCGAAGCGAATGACACAGTACTAATTTAAGCTAAATGATTAAAGCCGGCGATAAATTATTAAATCTGGCAACCACAGAATTATCATTGGATGATTGGATTGTTTGGCGATTTTAAGCTAAATGATTGCAACCTTAAACTACAGGCTGAAAAAAATCGCCAAACCCGGACCCTAAAGTAGGATTTTACCCAAAAGTGCTTTCAACGGTAAATAAATATGATTGTAAGAAATTTGCCAGAATTCTACATTATTTTGCAATACATTATTGGGCGATTTTTCGCTTGTGCCCGGCTAACTGATAAGTACCAATAATCGTTTTATTTTGGTAACCCTTTGTTAATGCTAACGAAGGAACAACTTTCCTCGCGCATGTATTGGCGACAAAGATTTGACGCCAATGGAGAGAGATCGCCAGATTTCTAATTATCGAAGCCTTTTGTGGTGTATTTTATGCATTTTTTTTTTTTTTTTTTTGAAAAACCACCCCGATAAAAAATGTCGCCAAGCCAAAAAGTCGTCAACCCGGGGACCATTATGGAGCTGATTCGGTTTTTATTTCTCAACACAGGTTGGAGTTATATATTATTGGTGGGGTTATTAGTTATTAGTAAAACCTGAAACGCTTGGCGCGTTTTCAAAGTTTTTTTTTGCGAAATGAATCGAAACAAAGTGCTTATCTTCTCAACTGCTGCCAAAAGCAATTTTGCTGAAATTTAAAATTTATTATAGCAGCTATGGGTTCCGTTAGCTGGACGCAAGCAAAAAATCGCCAAATAATGTATCACTAAGTAATGCAGAATTCTGCCAAATTTCTTACAACCACATTTGTTTACTGTTGCGCGCGTTTGTTCCGTTGCCAGATTTATCATTAGCTTCGCTTTATGACATTGGCAAGTTTTGATTTATCGCTTGCGCACTTCTAACGAATAAGGTACCCAGCTATTTTAGCAGTTGGAATATTTTCTACCAATTTGGCATGTTCCACATTATGATGTCTCCCCTCGTATAGTATATTTTGGTGAAAATGTGCTTTGGGAAATTGCTTGGCGCATTTTCAAAAAGTCACCAATTGGCCCGTATTTGCGTAGTATCTCTCGGAACTTTCAACTCATGCTTTCAACTCCGAGAGAACACGCTTGGCGCGCCTATCGCCCATTTGGCGAGAAAAGGACCTAAACCGCAGATTAACCTATATTTTCGCTGCATCTTTTGGCGTTGTTACTTATTCATTGGACATAACAATTGGTAGTAAAAAGCACAACGTGTATCCAATACTTGTAAAGTCTTTTTGTCGGTAAGTTATACCGTGAAGCATGCAAAATTGGAAAAAGAAACAATCTTCTCATTGCTGAAATAACTGTGGCCATTTTGGCTCATCATTTTGTATGTAAGAATTCAAAGTAATAGATACTTATCCATTAGCCTGGCGCAAGTGAAAAATCAAAAATCGCCAATGTCACCAAGCGTAGCGAATGAAAAATCTGTTAACGGAAAAAAGTGCGCTCAAAGGTAAACAAATATGGTTGTAGGAAATTTAGCGGAATTGTACATCATTTAGCGATACATTATTTGGCGATTTTTCGCTTGCGCCTGTCTAACTGATAAATATCTCTGAATCTTTTGCCAACCACCAATTGAGACATGAAAACTTGCTCCTTCTTGTAAGAATGTGGGACGAGACCTATTGACTAGTTCTGATTATTTTACGAGAAGTTTCCTGTGGCATTGATCCAATAGATAACGATACACATCCATTTCAATGGTCTGACTCCTCTGGATGAACTCATAATGCCCCAAGGTCTTGACAGTCTACCAAACAACAAAGTGATAATCATCCATGAATGGAGGCTCGGTTTGGTTCCATATGTTATGAGTTCTTCTCATGCAGTCACTGTGCTGGGCCCTTGCGATTGTCGTACAGTACCCCTTTTTCATCTACAATGAAGATACGGAACAAGAACGGGTCTCTAACCTTGTATTTCTGCAGCAATTTGCGCGACTTCAGTCGCTGTAGACTTCGCGCCACCATTAATGAATGGGTATTTATCCGTTAACCGGACTCAAGCGAAAAATCAAAAGTCGCCAATGTCGCCAATCGAAGCGAATGACAAATCCGTCAACGGAACAAAAGTACGCTCAACGATAAACTAAGATGGTTGTAAGAAATTTGGCGGAATTCTACATTATTTGGCGACTTTTCGCTTTCGCCCGGCGAACGGATAAATACCTTTTTTTCCGACTACTGAATAACACGTAAATACCCTCTAATTCTAGTAAAAGGCTTTCATTTTCTGTTATAGCTTTAATATTATAACCGGGTTGGCATCATTTTCTTTTTGCGGTGATAACTCGCCAAGTGTATATTGGTTTGTGTTTTTTGTTTGTACCAGTTTATTGTGTTTTTTCTTTTTAATTTAAAAGCTTATTTGATGTTTTTAAGACGCATTTTATGCATTTCTGTCAAGGCATCTTGCACGTACAACTGGGATTGTGTCCTTCCGGTAGTTCGAGCCTAGTGCTTTTTCATTACGCGATACACTAATAAATTATAGGAATTTCTCTTTCTCAAGCGTTATACAATTTAAAGCTTAAAAAAAGGTATGGTTGACGAAAAGGAGACTGTTTCCTCGTTAAAAGTCAAATTAAAAGTTTTCGGAGCTAAAGCAAGTGGTAATAAAGCGGAATTACTAACCAGGTATGCAAGGAACATAGTTTTTTGAATAAAGATCTTTCAAAATATTGTTAAAACATTTCCTACTTTCAATTTTTTTCTTTTTTGCTGTACACAGAGTTGGAAATTAACTTTTAAAAATTTCATGCGCTATCTCATCGCATTGAAACAGGGTTGATAGAAATCACGATTTTTTTTAAATAAAAAAATTGGATTTTTTTCTTTAAATCAGGTTTGTTTTATTTAAATAGATTTTTTTTAGATTAAGATTAATAAAGTATGTTTGATACTAACAAATTAAATTGTTCAAGTTAGATGTCTAAATCCGATTCTTCTTTTATGTATAAATTGAAAAATACATAAAACTAAAAATGTAAATAAGAGTAATTAATAAACTAGTAGAAAATAGTATTTAATTACAATTTACGGATTTTTCCTTGTTTTAATTATCAAAATCGCATAAAGAATGCTTCATGTTATTTTCGATATTTTACTCCTTCAACTACAGAATTGTTAGAGAGATATGAACTAGACTACGGGATAATCACAATAATTTTATTTTTCCTGAAAATTTTAAAACTATTTCTCTATTCAGGAGCTAAATTCAGTGATTTGTAATTGAAAACAAGTTTGGCTGCTTTGTCGTTTCCAAGCCTGTTGCGAAGTTTCGATTGTACTAACCCATAAGTAGAAAAACATTATAAAAGAAATCAAATTATAAAATAATTTAAAAATATTATAGAATTATATTAACTGTGGAAATGAAGAATAAAAATAACATAGAACATTGAATTATTTTCTTCAAAAAATGATTTTTATTACTTTATTAATTTTTTTAAAGAACCATTAAAAAAATCCATTAATAAAATCATCTTGACACCTACATCTTGACTTTTAAATCATCACCAAGGGCTAAAAAGCAGACTCCCCCCCCTCAAATCCTTGTCCTATTAATTTACATATTTTATTTTTTAACACTGTTTTGACTTACTGAATGTAAACAGAATTTTGAAGAGGATTGTATGACAAGCTCATATTTAAATGAATGCTTTAAAAGCTTAACTCCTAACAGATGAATCCCTCCCAACTCCTTACACAAACATCTTATAAAGTAAAAATACAACGTTAAAAAAGCACAAATACACAGGGAAACTGCAGACACGTGTTTCGGCGTTACAAGGAACGCCTTTATCAATGCAAAAAAATTGTGAGCTTGTGCATCCATAAGCTCGCAATTTTTTTGTTTTGGTAAAGGCGTTCTTTGCAACGCCGAAACACGTGTCTACAGTTTCCCTGCGTATTTGCGTTTTTTTAATGTTGCATTTATACTTTAGATTTGTGCACAAAAGTATTTATTCACAAACATCTCAGTTCATATATCCTTTGCAATTTTTCTTTTCAATTTTTTTCAGATCATGATTTTTTATTTTGCTTTGTTTTTTTAGTTTCGTTTTAACAGGTGCGGATCCAGAGGGGGGTGGTATGGGGGTCATGAACCCCCCCTTGAACTACCAAATATAGTCAACAATGTCTTTTTGGGACTTATATTTCAAAAAAAATTGCTAAATATCCCGTTTTCATACAAAAATTGCACTTTGACCCCTCGCTTTTCGAAATTGACCCGATCCTGAACCAGAAGCCGAGTAGAATTCAAATCACAATTATACAATATTATGTTCATTTTAAAGTAGTCAGCCAAAATTTAAGTTAGATTTTAATAACAATAGTATAATGCAACGCAAGGAATTATAAGAACAACATTCAAAAACTGAATTTGACCATTTCTTATATTTTATTTACATAATACTATGTATCTAATTTTATCAATATCACCAAAACAAATTCACTATCTGAATTGCATAAAACAGAAATGACATACACTTACCGGTTTTCTTGGTCAAGAAGTCACTTTTTTTAAAATACCTGCTGCAAACTTTCGCGTACTTGAGGGGTTCTGATAAACGAATAGATATTATCTTTTTTTTTTTTTTTTTTTCACTTGAATCCGTTGGAAATGAATGGAAACATAATTCCTTACAAGCTTTGGAGGTTGCAGAACATTGAGGGACGCAGCAATTCCATATCATTTTAAGGTTTACATGTTCTATTACTCATACAAAACAACGGCAGAAGCCAGCAGTGGAATAACCGGAAGTGCTTAACACCCAGCGCGCAAGGAACTATGGGAATTTTAGCATGCCCTATTCCTTTTCCATTCAAGCTCGCGATAAAAAATGTCGCCAACTCTCAGATCATTTATAAAACTATTCTCATTTTCTTCGTAGATGAATCCACTGGTTGTTCCCATACAAAGACGCTGATTGGATGACTATGCCAAGGAAATCCAAGGAGCAAACAGATTTTGACCGCGACCATTTGAACTACGGCATTGACGCCTGGAAGGGCGATAACTATCGCAGAAGGGACCCCTACAGAAGAAACACGAAAGAGGACGTAGCAATGCCCATGGATAAATACGGTAAATGAATTAGCGTAATAGCGCGATACATTCCGGGTTGTCTGTTTGATTCCAGGTTCTCCTCACTCGTTTTATTCCTGTGTTAAAAGTTATTTTTCACTTTTTAATTTAATTTACTCTAAAAGCGTGTTTTTAGTGCAATGAGACACCACCCGTAGACAGGGCAAGGCAGAACTGAAGCAAATTTACCCACAGCTCGTTCATGATATCCTGAGACTGCAGTTTCGTCGTTATTCTGGAATCCTCCTTCAAGAATAGCCAATGACCGATCAGGAGGCAGAAATCTTCTTATTGTAGCTAAGATAACCTTCAAACTGGTAAATAAAATTGATTTACCGAACCAATTTACTTTTTACCACCTGCTTCAAGCCAACGCCTCCTAAATACTAAATGCCTAGCACATTTGCTTTGCTACGGTCATCGTTGCTTCCACTTTAAGCACCACCTTGCGACAATCCGATAATGCCGTTGTTTTTCTTATTGGTTAATTTTTAAATTTAAATTCAGAAATGAACCAATCGTTAATTTCTCAAAGAACTCCGGTGGATGGCAGTACTTTGTGAACCAAGGGCATTTTGCAGCTATTTGCGATAAATCCAAACAATATTCGAATTAAATTTTTTGATTGGTTGATTTTTAAATTTAAATTCAGAAATGAACCAATCGTTATTTTTTCTTTCTCGAAGAGCTCCGGTAGATGGCAGTGTATCGTGAACCAAGAACTTAATTTTGCTCTGTGCTAAAAACCAGAAAGTTGCAGGCATTCAGTATTTAGGAGACGCTGCTCAAGCTCGGTTTTTGGCTTTTCCTGACTGAGGAGTCCAGAAGAAGGACGAAACTGCAGTCTCAGTATGTCATGGCCAAGCTGTGCACTGCAAAAAAAAAGCTGTTTTTTTTTTGCAGTATAATACAGGCAGCAGAGGTTCCATATTAAAACTGTGAAAAAACAGTAATAAATTGTAAAACTAGCTATTTTAGTTTATCACTCGAAAACTAGCAATTTTAACATAAAATTCGCTTTATTAAACTATAAAACAACAGTATAATACGGGCAGCAGAGGCTCCAGTTTAAAACTGTAAAATGCACTGTAATAAACTGTAAAACTAGTAATTTTAGTTTCTTACTGTAAACTAACAATTTTACAGTTTACTACTGTGAAAGTAGCAATTTTAGCTTATTACTGTGAAATTACTGTAAAATTGTTATATTATATTATTATACTGTAAAAACGTCTTTTTTTTTTTTTTTTTTTGGTACAGTGTGGGTGTATTTGCTTCACTTGTTTTTTAATTTTTTTCTAAAACTTTTTTTTCATTTTTATCACTCAAGCAAGCTCGTTCACAGACAAACTACTCTTTTGCAGACGTGCCCTCGTCCGCCTCGTACGAAGACGTCTCCCGAGACGCGAAGCACCGAACGCCCCGAGACGTGGCGGAGGGGTGGAGGGCGGAGGAGGCGACGCCCCTGCGCAAGAGGAGGACACAGGACAGGGAGAGGGCCAGGCACCACAGGGCAGACGATATGCAGGTATATACTCTCGAATGTCTGCAGTCTTTCACATTTTCAAAAAAAAAAAAAGACTTTTGAACATTCGAACGAATTTTATCTGATGCAGAAAAATCCTAGCTTTCCATTGAAATATAATGCTATAAATTGTGCGAGTATTGTTTCGCCCCCAATTTAGAGCAAAAAAGCTCTAATATGAAGCGAATTTGTGCAAAAATGCTGCTTAAAAGTGGAAAACAAATAACAATTAACCCGTCACCGCCTAGTCATCTATTTATAGAACACCTCTTTTCAGACTCCTATACTTCGCAGCAACTTAACTTGGCACTGACGTCAGTACGGGCGGAGCCAATAAGAGCTCACAAGCAGTCAGCGATCTCCTCTCATTCGCCAAGTAGGCTGTGACGTTTTATCTAGCTCGTTTTTCATAGGCTAACGTCACGCTGACGTCACGATGTTTTTGTCAAGAAACGTTGCATTTCAGTATAACTGAAAACTATACCATTTTATCATTTCTTATTCTTATTGCCTGGTTTCCTATTGGAAATTGGTTCAATAGGAAACCAGCCAATAAGAATAAAAAATGATAAAAGTGTTTTTTTGTTTTAGTAAAGAGTTTGAAATGAGGTGATCTATAAATAGATTTCTGGGTGGCAAAGGGTTAAATTCTTTTGCACTATAACTCCTTTTTTCTGCCATCTCCATCTACAGGATCCCATCGGCAGGTACCGCATGGCCCACGAATTTCCCGCCAAGGAACCGGAAGCGACCAAACGCGGCACCGGAAGGGAGGTCTGGACAGCACCGCCAGAGGACGCCACCGGCAACGAATTCGAGACGTACGCCTACGAGTACAAGACTGGGAACTACGGGCAGTCGCCGAAGGCGGCGAACAGGCGCGGACGAGTGCACGAATACACAACCAATGAGAGGAAGAGGTATTCGCCTGAAAATGTGGACAGGGGGCACCGCAGGAACGATGAGAGGGGGCATTTGCAGGTAATCTTTTTTTTTACCAATTATTTCTTCTTTACCTAACCCCCCCCCCTCCCCACGCGCCGGAAAACCCGAAGAAGTTCCTCTAAAAAATCCTCCATGTGTGTATTGTGAATTCTGTGGAGATATTCCTGCGGATTTCCGGACCCCTCTCCCCTGTTGAGGTTTTCCTCGAGGCAGATTGTACTGTGTGGATGGGTAAGAGGTTTTTCCTCCAGAGACTAGCCTTCGTACATTCCCGTAGCGTCTCGGGGCTTGAGGAAATCCTCGAGGCCGGCCTTCGCATTTTCCGGAGCGTGTGGAGACCTCCCGATTTTGAGATTTTCCTCGAGTAATTCCTTTGTGGTTTTCCGGAGCATGTGTGTAGTTAATATCCGCTAACAACGGCGTGCATAAAGTACATCCACCCTGATGATGAAACAGTTTGTGACTTTATATCTCGTCGCCACCATGCTAAACTAACGAATGTGAAAATTGGCACTTTTCAAGAGAGCCAAAACACTGCATATAACTTTTTCCCACCTGACTTGTTTGGTTATTTTCAATTTTTAAACTTTTATAGACATCTTTAGGTGTAAAACTATCGTTCGAAGGTATCGTTTTTATTTTAATTATTTGTAAAATTTGAACTTGAAAAACGTGATTTTTCACATTTGTTAGTTTAGCATGGTGCCGACGATCTGTTGAGTTCTGGAGACATAGTTCAAAGATACGTTTTTGTTTAACTAATGTGCAAACACACAAAATAACAGAACTATCACCTTTGTAGGCAACTGCCACTACCGATACGGTTACTGTGTATTTATATCATGACAATTTACATATTCATGTTTTCAGTTCAGTTCATTTATAAACAGTGACGTCTTACACTTTAAATAAAATATAAATATGCAAATAAATACAGTCGGCTCCGCTTAAACGAATACTGTCGGTTCCAAGAAATATTATTCGATTAATCGGGGTATTTGATTAAGCGGGGATCTTTAACATTACATCTATGGCATCGGTTCCGAGATATTTTATTCGTATAAGCAGGGTATTAGTTTATCCGTTACCCGATTAAGAGTGGACGACAGTACTTTTAATTAAATGTACGTCCGAAAAAGTAAATAATTCTAACAGTGTGGGGGCCGTTAAGGAAGCAGCACCACGAATAGTGTTAAAAAGGAGAAAGGTTTAAATTAATTAGCAATCGACAGAATATTTTGAAACTTTTTTGACACAAAAATGATTTGCCTTCGTCTGCCCGTTAACGAAATGTAAGGTCTTGAGGGTAGCCAAAATGTTAATTTATGCTTCCAGAAAACTTTTTTTTTTTTGTCTATTCTGTTTCGATTGCTGCTTTAAAGAGCCTGAGAAGACTCGAAATGTGTTAAGTTCTTGGTTTGCTCTCCACTTCAATAAAATACAGTTAAATTTCGAAGATTTCCAGAAAAGGTATTCATGTGGTTTAATTTTGGCTCCTTAACGGACATACCTTGTGAGATATGTCAGTTATGGAGAAAATAATATATAGTGTTAACATTTTTTCTGTAAATCTTCAAAATGTAACTGCATTAATTATTTTGTACTAAAAATCATGTATCTTAGCAAATTCGTGAAATGAAACAAGGATTTAACTTCTTTCTAGTCTTGGCAAAGGACCCCCCACACGCTCCGGAAAACCCGAAGAAGATCCTCAAGGAAATCCTCCGCGTGTGTATGGTGAATTCTGTTGAGATATCCCTGCGGATCTCCGGACCCCTCTCTATTGAGGTTTTCCTCAAGGAATTCTTCTGAGGTTTTCCTCAAGGCCAATCGTACTGTTTGGATGGGCAGGAGATTTTTGTCTAGAGACTAGCCTTCGTATAAAGCAGTGAGTAACCGCCCCTAAGCAAGGGCTGAGGCAGGAACATGCAATACACCGCCAACTCGGTTATTTCGATTTTTACTTGAGGAATTCCCTTGAGGTTTTCCTCAATGAAAGCCCTCTGGTTTTCCGGAGAGTGTGGGGGGTCCTTTAACCCTTTAAGCGGTTTGCCCGTACAGTGTAAGTGCAACCCGAAATTGGCCTCATCTGGTTTGCCCGTACGGCGTACGGGCATCGATATTTTCAGATTTCCTTTTCTAGTTTGCCCGAACTGTTTGGAAAATCGTAAAACTCAAAATTCACAGTAAGTGTAAGTGAAATTTTTGCATAATTTGTAAACCATTCTTTACTGCATGCAGAATGTATTTGAAAAAAGCAAGCATTTCGGGGTTTTGTGACCAAAATTGTAAAATAAAAAATGTTTTAAAAGCATTGAAAATGAAAAAAATTAAAAAATTCTTAATATTCTTATTCTGTTAAGTATGGTGCTTAACTTTATGCAATAAAAAAATATGCCTTTTTTGGAAGCATTTCTGGTAAAATAATTGACCGCTTAAAGGGTTAAACACCAGATCCAACACATCCACTTGAACTTTAAAGTCCTCTCCAAACTATTTCAGCCTCGGACGTCGCGACGTGGAACCATCGCGAGAAATGACCCGACAGGCTACTACGACGAGACCGGAGCCATGGTCAAGGCGGCGGTCAAGATACAGTCCGCCTTCAGAGGATACAAGACGAGGAAGGATTTCTGGAAACAGAGGGTAACTACAGCATTTTCTTTTTTTTTTTGTTTGCTGTCTGTACAATGGAGGAAAAAAGTCTTGAAAGTACTTGAACGATAGTTGAGGACATGCCAAAGGGCGTGCTTGACATTGGTTTTCCATATTGTAAAAATCAGAGCTAGACGAACCATCTATCATAGTGGTTCACAAAGTCCAGATCTCCGCAGACCCCCGCCTGGATATTTACTAACTTCGCAGATTCTCTCCCCCCCCCCCCTCCTTCCACGCTCTTTAAAAAAAACTTGATTTGATACATGTATTTTTTCCCCAAAATGTTTGCACGTTTGTTTTATGCACACAACATTTCTTACTCCCCACATTGACTTTAAAAATATAAGAGAATCTAACACTCCATTTAAAATCAAAACAGAGCTAAATATCGCTTGTTAGGTGCACGGAACAGGACATATCCACCGCAAATTTTATCCCCCTTTTTTCCGCATGGGACATTTCCGCCGCGACTCCTATTCCCCCTCTGACTGGCACAGGACAAATCCGCCGCGCCATTTCCAAGGGTGAGAAAGTTGTTACTGGTTTAAAATTTTCGTTCTTGGCTACACATCTTCATTTGGCGACTAAGACCTAATCTAAAAAGCGGAATTTATTCCGGACCACTTATAGTAATAGGGGGAAATCGCAAAGAAGTCAAAAAAAAAAAAAAACACACACACACACACACAATGCAGTGTAAATCAGTTTAAACTTCGCCAAATATTACTCTACCAGCTCAATCAGCGGATTTGTCCTGTCGTACAGAAAAGGCGGGGAGAGACGCGGCGGAAATGTCTCATGAGGGGGATGATAGAGATAAATTTTGCGGCGGAAATGTCCTACGTTGCGGCGAAAATGTCCTGTGCCCTAGGTGCAATATTCAGCTTCAGGTCCATCGCTGAGGTCAGGAAAACAGAAATTTCTATTCCGCATTGGATTTACCATTCCACAATATAACATACCATAGGAAATATCATTATATTATTGGAAATATAGGTTAAAATTGAAGGTTCCGGGGCGTTTGCTCACCGCCGTCTGGGTTTGCCGGCAGTGGTTTACTGTGCGCCCTGCTTGTTCGCAAACCAGTACTTTTGTATTCTTTATGAATGTCAGGCCCGTGCTGGCCCACCGGGACACCGGGGCGTATCCCGGTGCGCCCTCCTGTACGGCGCCCCTTTCCTTTTTTTTATTCAGCAATAAAACATTTTTATAAAAAATGCGCAGATAACCAGTTTATCTTAAAACCAGTTTGAAAGAAAATAACCTCAATTAATAAAAGTGTGAATGTATCCCACAAAAAATGAACATTAGCAATTGATCAATGAGGTACAAAAGCTTGCATATACACGCAACAAATTGACCTACGATAAGTCCAGTCAGCTCAAAAGAAAGGGTCAAAAACTTGGGAATTTAGGGGAACAAAGCAGTAAATTACATTCTATGCAGTGGCGAACATAGCACCCCCGCAGTCCGGGCTGGGCGAGAGGGGCGCATGAGGTTTGATTTCACACGATCCAGGAAAATAGCCTATTGATTAATTTTTATAGTTTATTGAGGGCGTGGGCAGGGCCTGATTACCCAAAAGGCAGGGGAAGAAAGGCTAAAAAATTTTCAGGGGCCCAAAAATGACTGTAAACTTGTGATTAAAATTCTAGTTTCTGCTTTTAAATGCATATCTAAAGGCAATTGCAAACTTTAGAACTGGTTCGATAAAAATTTTCTGGAAAGTTTTAAAAGTGAAGATACATTTCACAAAACATTAATCCCACCACAAGCTATTTTTAAATTTGGGATTTGACCAAACTTTTTTGCAATGTAATTTTATTATGTTTATTAATTCTGTGAAGTAATAAATCTGATTCAACATCGAATCATAGAATTGCAATGCAACCATGTATATTATGTATGAAAATTCTACATATTACTGAAGGAAGGGGGCAGACTTTAATCTGAATTCTGCTTGGGCAGCTCTTAGAAATATGTACCCTTAGCAAGATTTGTTTCAATGTCTCAAGAGTATAGAAATCCCCCCTCCCCGCCTTAAAAAGCAGGGGCCTCAAAATGAGACAGAGCTTCCCCTAACTTTGCGGGTTAATCAGGCCCTGGGGGTGGGGGACGAACTTGCAAATCTTGCTGGAGAGGGGCGCACCTAAGTCTATGTACGCTACTGCATCTGTGTTTCATCTGTTGATGTTAACACATAGTTCATTATATGCTAAACGACCTTCTCCATTCCCCTGGCTTCCTCTTGGCGTATTTTGAGATAACTAGCAGCAGACCGGGTTTTTAAAAATGTTCTAAGGAAAATATAAAAGAGGGAAAAGGACAGTGGTTGGTTACGCAGACAGTTTTGAAAACTTTTGTGGCAGAAATGGGTTAGCTAAAGCCCCAGTCAGCTACTTCCTAAGAGATGACGCCTCCAGGGGCGCCCGAATGAGAAGGCACGGAAGGTCACTGCAACCACCCGAAAACATTCCTTATTCGTCAAATTTTGTCTGACTACTAGGCAAATTTGAAGGCATAATTGAAAAACTGCAAATAAAATGTCCGAATGACCCTTTTCATCATATGTACTTATGTGCGCATCATACCGTATTTTATCATTCGGCAATATTTGAGTTCTATTCGGCAAATTCATAATTACCACTCTCCCAGCAATCTCCTAATAATCTCATGCGCCCTCACCCATGCAGCCCCGGCTGGGTGGGTGGGAGCAGGCGCACGAGGTTTGAGGGCACACAATCCAGGAAAATCGCCTTATGATTTTTTTTTTGTTTGTTTAATAAGGGGGTGGGGGACAAATCGTCTGAAAATTTGGTCGAAAAGCGCGATTTCAGACCCATGTGTTTTCACATATGATTATGTTGCTACATAAAAGGAGGGGGGGGTATGACCCCTTATCACCCCATCCTTGACAACGTCACAGCCCAGGGCCGTGTCCAGCTGAGGGCTGAAGGGTAGCCCCCCCCCGAAACCCAAAATGTTTTGTGATGTAAAACAGAAAAAAAATCTCCCTTTTTTTAATTTTCAAATGGCAGAAAAAAAAGAATGAAGTTTTTCTTCTTAATTTTGTAACTATTTGTTTACTGAAGTTTTTCCACTAATTTTGTAAAAAAAAAATTGATAGTTCAAATTCTCATTAGCTGTAAAACATACTTGTAAACAAGACTTATTAGCACTTCCTGCTCTCTTTCCCAAATTAATACAAGCTACTTGACAGTTTGGTAGGCGGGAATTCTTCTATAAAACTTACACCACTCCAAATTCTACCCCACTACGGACCGGGGCCCTACCTTCCGATTAGGCTGAGATTGCATCTTGGCAGCCCTGATTCAATCAAGATGGTATTTTGTTGGTCCTCATTTTTAAGCATCTGTAAATCCTCGAGGGATTTTAATAGCTAAACATGGCTCCAATCAACAAAAACCCACACAAAAATAGTTACGTTCACAGACCCTCCGCTTTATTGGGGCCCCCTTAATCCTGGAAAAATTATACTTCAAAAAAGTGTTATACAAATGCTTGAAATTATTTTGTTAAATGTAGCTGCAAACCTTGAATTTTAAAGTTTCTATCATAAATGGGAAGGGGGTATATCAAGTTGCCCGGAATTCAGCTCCTTGATTTTTAAAAAAAATATCCTCCTGCGAAATGCAAAAGTCATGTTCCAGCATTTTTTGTAGCACGTTTCCCAAATTAATTTTATAAATTTATTAAATATCGAATTTAGTATTTTGGAAGTTCCTTTGTAACTGCTTCCTTTATTAATACACTGCTCGACATTGAAAATGCAACACCAAGAAGGAGTGGTCAGAAATTGATGAAATTTGGTAAGAAGACAGAGACAGCATGGAACAATAAGTGATATTTATTTCAAAATAAATAAGCAAAATTTAGAGCGAGGACGGCGTCGGCTCAGTAAGAAGTAGGACCACCGCGGACAGCGATGCACGAAGAAACACGTGTAGGCATGGAGTCAATAAGCCTGCGGATGGTGTCCTGAGGGATGGCACTCCATTCCCTTTCAACCATTTTTTTATTAAATATCAAATTTAGTATTTTGGAAGTTCCTTTGTAACTGCTTCCTTTATTAATATGTTTAGCACGAGAAAAAATATTACACTACCTTCATTCTTTTTCGTTTTCTGCGGTACTTCTGATTGGAAAAGAAACTGTCGTTTGAAGAAATATTTTTTAATATCTATTTTTAACTTAAAACAGGTGTATCTTTCAAAGTTTTAACAATTTCGTAAGACTGTCCGATCAACTGTTAAAACGTTAGAGACTGGAAAGTGCAAATGAAATACTTTAAATAGCTTTATACATGTTCTAGAGTCTTTCAAAATCATTAAATACCTTTTTCAAACTCCTTAAAAAGTGCTTCAGTTGTATTTCTTATTAAAAAAACAAACTATGGATTAACTCAATGGCCAGAATATTACTTTCTCGTTAATTACTTTTTTAATCTCTACACTATTTCTTTTAAAGGATTTCATGCGTTTTATACTATCGGTCATTTTATATTAAGTGCTGTGTCTGTCGGCGAGTCGGGCATCGATTAAAAACTATTATGTAACTATACTGAAAACCAATGTAAGCAAGTGATTATATCGTCGGCACCATGATAAACTAACGAATGTGAAAAATCGCGTTTTTCAAGTTCGTTTTTTAAGTTCAAATTTTACAAGTAATTAAAATTAAAATGATACCTTCGAGCGATAATTTTACATTTAAAGATATCTATCAAAGTTTAAAAATTGAAAATAACCAAACACGTCAGGTGGGAATAAGTTATATGCAGTGTTTTGGCTCTCCTGAAAAGCGCCAATTTTCACATTCGTTAGTTTAGCATGGTGGCGACGATATGTTAATCTTTTCTCCTCTCTCAGTCTTCCTCTCTGTCGATTAATGTCAATCGTTTATAAACTACAAAAGAAGTAAAAAATTTGATTGATCTTACTTTGCAAAGGAATGCGGAACATTTATAAGGTTTTTGTTTGCCTATTTTCTAAGTCCCAGTTGCCCCATATAAGGGCTCAAAATGCAGAATTTTAAAACATTTTTTCCAAAAATTTCTCCGGGGGAGAAACCCCCAGACCCCCTTAAAATTACGAAGATTCTACCCTACTTAAAAGAATTCATTGATCTCTCTTAATACCCCTACTCCAATAAAAGTCAGTCTGAAAAAAATTAAGAAAAAAAAAAAAAACACACATACAAGAAAAAGCATGTGTGTGGGGGGGGGGGGGGGTCAGCAAGAAAAAACACTTATGACACACTCAAATGTTTGTGTGTTTGGGCAATGTGCAAACTGAGCCCTCCCGAATTTTTTTTCTATATACGGCTTTGCCACAGCCCCTAAGTATGGAGGCGCCCTCTTCATCTTCTGTCCACCGCCCTCCCAAGACACCCAGCACGGGTCTGATGAATGTGCTTTCATTTTGAATTAAAATATTGCTACTCGTCTTTCAATTTCAATTATTTTTCACGTTTTAGCAGAATAACACCCCGGACTCTTTGGCAAGTGTTTACGGACCCCCGGGGATCCGCGGACCACGCTTTAGGAAACTCTGATCCATCGTGTCTTTTTCTGTTTTCCGACTAAATGAAAAAATATAGAGGTAGGGGCAAAAATGATCCCAGATAAAATGTGACAGATTAGTTGGCCGAGTCTCTTGTCTTTATCACATTTAATTGCGATTCTGCCGAAAACTTTCACACATGTCAAGTATACACAAAGGGAAAGTATATTTTTTAACTGCGAGAGAAACCTTTCTTTTTATTTTATTTTATTTATTTCATGAGGGTCAATGGAGTTCTATGCCTTTAAGCAAAGGAACACTCTCAGCAAACTTCCCTGTGCCAAGCCGACAACGAAATGGCATAATGTCACGATGCTTTGATGATACCTTCTCCTGAATAGTCTCCATAGCACCCTTTTTACTTCCTTTTACGTAGTAGAAGAAGTATTGTGATCATGAAAAAAAATTCACTCGAATTTCGGCCTAAATTTCTATTTTGCTCACCTCGAATGAATGTTGATTCGTTTTTCCGACCCCTTAGCACGTGCATATGTACTTATAAACATGAAAACACTCGAAACGTTCTTTTGGACGAGTTAATTACTACAAGTTTTCTCTTGACGTCTGTATGTATGTATGTATGTATTTATATACGTAGTACATATCTATGTACGTATGAATCTCGTAAAACTCAAAACCAGTATGCCGTAGAAGTTTTTATTTGGCATGTAGGACCTGTTGTGCACTTTCCCGTGTGGTTGCATTCGAATATTCGCAAGGGGATCTTTTACCAATCTTTAGGATAAATCTGCTCATTGCAGACTTGAATGATGTTATGATTTGGCTACCACTTAGCAATATATCGCCACGCCTTTGGTAGCCAAGTGTTTGCCGCAAACTTGGCGACATATCGCCGAATTGGCAATAAATTTGGGGGGAAAAATGCTTTTTCAGACTAGGGCTCAATTTGGTGCTATTGGCGATATTTTGCGAATAATCCACTGAATGATGCTAAAATCGGCGATATTTAGAAAAAAAATCATTGTGAAACTTTTTTTGCATTGATTTGCGACAAACTACGGGTGTAAAATACGGGTTGAATTGTTATCTCGCTCGTTCTAAGGAACTATTTTAACACTTAAGGCATCTATTATGAAATTTACACGTAGAAGGAAGTAGTGTGGGGTCCACACCAGATTTTTTTAGCAATGACAAATTGCTACATGTTTTCTTTTTGACATCTAACGTCGTTTAGTCCAGCTAGCCAATTCGCAGTTTGCCAAAGTCTTGCTTTTCCTTGCTCATACAGGATTGCATGGCACGGTACTGACACCATCTGTTGAGTTGCCGGGTAACCAATGTGGCGTTCGGATGTGTGTCCCTGGTGCAGGGACACACGAAGCTCTAGCCACCGAGCCGAAAGAACTTGACGACTCGAAAACAAGCAATTGGGAAAAGTGAAGTCTTCATGGGTCACAATTGCTGTACTACAGTCGACGCTCGTTATAACGACCACTCGTTATAAAGACTATCCCAATACGACGACTGGTGGTAAAAACCCAACTTCATTCCAATGTTCTCTATTTTCTACTTCTTAAAACGACCACTCGTTACAAAGACCTTTTTCTGGGGGACGGAGATGGTCGTTATATCGAGCGTCGAATGTATATGCTTTTTAACTCAAAATCTTAACTGTGGTAAAAAATTTATTAACACGCTACAACACAAAACAAAGTTAATTGCAACCATAAATGGTTCTTGCTGGCTATAGGGCCAGCGACTCCATTCAAAATGCCCCCACACGCTCCGGAAAACCCGAAAGAGTCTCTGGAGGAAATCCTCCATGTGTGTATGGTGAATTCTGTGGAGATGTTCCTGCGGATCCCCGGACCCCTCTCCAATGAGGTTTTCCTCGAGGCCGATTGGATGGGTAGGAGTTTTTCCTCAAGAGACTAACTAGCCTTCGTGTATTCCCGTAGAGTCTTGGAACTTGAGGAAATCCTCAAGGCCGGCCTTTGGATTTTCTGGAGCATGGAGGCCCCCCCCCCTATTTCGAGGTTTTCCTCGAGGCAAGCCTTCGGGTTTTCCGGAGCGTGTGGGGGGGGGGGGCACAAGATCAGAAATCTCGAATCAAATCAAAAACCAAATCAGAATCTACACTAACGATCTTCCAGTTTTAAACAAAGATCTTCCATTAAGGTTGGCGATATTTTTATCTCCAAAGTAAATTTAAAAGGGAGATTCAACACAGCTCAGTATCAAAGTTGGGTCATGTCGTGCTCTCGGATGTACGCCGCATACATATTGTGGAAAAAATAATTCGAACTCGAGGTGTCGAAATTCAAACTTCTTGATTTTTATTTATTTATTTATGAATTTTTTGTTTAAGTTTTGCTTTGTCGAGTTAAGCCTCGAAAATTGGCTAAATTTGAGTAATTAATATCTCCTGTTCTAACAGAGATAACGTGCCAAACGTTAACGGAGTGAAACGTACTAAAATTGCCTTTTTCAGAAAAAAAAAAAAAAAAACCTTTCCAGCACTGTATATTGGTGGGGGAAAGTTTTTCCCCTTCAATAATGCAGAATACGTCAAAAATGAGACTACCTAATTTATTTAAAAATAACTAATTCGAAATTTAGAATTCGGCCTTCGAGGTTAAGTTCATGGGGATACGTGCGAATTGTGTGCCAAGTTTCTGGTCTGTAGATGCTCTGGGGGCTTCTAGCCATCGGTTACAAACAAACAGAGAAACTAAGTCCGGCATATTTAAGAGCAACCACACTCTCCGGAAAACCCGAAGGAGTTCCTCGAGGCAATCCTCCATGTGTGTATGGTGAATTCTGTTGAGATATTCCTGCGGATCTCCGAACCCCTCTCCATTGAGGTTTTCGTCAAGGCCGATCGTACTATGTGGATGGGGTGGGAGGTTTTCCTCCATAGACTAGCCTTCGTATATTCCCGTAGCGTCTCGGGATTTGAGGAAATCCTGAAGACCGGCCTCCGCATTTTCCGGAGCGTGTGGAGACCCTCCTATTTTGAGGTTTTCTCGGGGAATTCATTTGCGGTTTCCCTCAAGGAAATCCTTCGGGTTTTTCCGGGGTGTGTGGGGGCCCTTAACACATCTCTTACTGTGCCCAGTGAGGACACAGACAAACTGGAATTTTTAGCGAAATAGACGGGCAGTTTTTGAGGCTATAAAGGACATACATGCATAAGTACATGCACACATTCATTTTTATGTACATTTATTCTTCTAGTATGTGTATTTATATCATGTATATTTATTCTTCAGATTTATTCTCTTCTTCTTCCCAGGAGCGCGTGCGCCGGCAGAGCAGCCTCCACGCCAAGCAGCATCAGCAGCAGTTCAGCAGCAGGCTGGAGGAGAGGTCGTTGCCCAGCGTGACCTCCATAGTGGACGACGCGAGCCTCGGGGCCCTCTCCACCAACGCGGACCCCAACGTCGGGCTCGTGCCCCCCATGCCTACGCTCGACACCTCGCAGAAGTGAGGGCCCTCTTTAAAATCTTGAGACGATTGACCGACGGTGTTGTAAAAATTGGAAAATCTTGATTACCTATAGCAAACAAAAGATCACAGTAAAACATTACTCTAGGAGCTACGCTATAAAAAATTGAAGTTTTTACATTATAATACAGCTAATTTTACAGTAATAAACTGTCAAATTCCTAATTTTACAATATTAAACTGTAAAAATGTCTTATTTTACAGTAATAAAATAAACTGTCGAATTGCTAATTTTACAGTACTAAACCAGTGATTCTCAACGGGGGCGACACCGCCCCCGGTGGGCGGTGGGACGATGTTGAGGGGCGGTCAACCTCTTTTGGGCGGCAGGGGGGTGGACATATTTTGGGCGGGAAGGGGGCGGTGGGTATATTTAAAATTTGTTTATGAGAATATGTTTTGCGCGAGGGCGATAGGAAACATTTTTCCCGTAAATCGGTTTCAAAAAAATAAAGTCTCTGGTTATCTCCCGAACCCTGATCCTTCTCCTACGTCATCAAATATAGTCAAAATTTCCCAATAGCACTTAAATTTCTAAAAAGGCTTTGGAGATGGGTCTCCACTTTCATAGAGTGGCTATCTGAAATAGCCTTAAAATTGTGTCCATTTAAAAAATGCTTTAGGAAGTGTCCTAAATTCCTCACCCCTCCCTGCTCCCCTATCTTTTATAGCCAAAACATAATTAAAATTAAGTTTTGAAAACTTCATTTTTAAAAAACTTCCGGGGTAAAAATCCAGAACCACCCACCTTTTTCACTAGCATAACCACACAGAGCTTAAAAATTTTGTTTTTAGACATTTTGTCGAAGAGCTATGGAAACCATCATTTTAAAAGACAGAAACATGATTTTTTCAAAACTGATTACGGGAGGGAATCTCGAACTGCCCGCCTACTTTTTCCCCAAGCATGACCAAAAAGAGTCTACGTTTTTAGGAAGTCGGTTTCTAAAAATTTCTAGAAGAGAGCCACCAGACTTAATCGACTTTTTGTGTTGTAAGAGCATTGTCGTATCAACACTAAAGGTAGTTCACAGTTGCGTTTTTTAGAGTACAATGTGAAAAAATTTCCAGAGAAAACTGCCGAACCCTTACGATTCCCTCAACCTTAACAGAAATAGTTTAAATTAAGGTTTTTAAGACTTCAATTTCAGAGAACACCGGAAGGAGCTTTGACCCCCTAACATGACTAAAATTAGCCTTAAAATAACTTTCAATTTTGAAAAAACTTCATGAAGTTTTTCTCTTTTGTTAATGTTACCAAAACTTGCCTAAAATTACGTCAAGTTTAAATGCTTCACTGTGGGGAAGTCAGAATCTAATTCTTAACACCACGAAACCTAAGATTAAAGGAACTGCGTTTTTAAGACTCATTTTCAAACAAGCGTCGTCTTTACTGTCATGTCTCCAAAGGCATACTATAATTGCGTTATTAAGAATTGTAACTTTTGGCATTTTATCTAACCTTCAAAGCCATAAAATACTCAAAAAGAATTTCTCCGAATTGAACTTATCTTGTAATTTGTAAATTTTACTTATTTCATTTTTTCCCTCCAATTAAAACTTGATTTATAATCTTTAAGGATGACATTTACGGTGGTAGTTTCAAGTCTTTGTCCCGCCTGGAAAAAATCGAAAGTCAGGCTTTGTTATTGCCATAAATGAGGGATGCGTATTGCATAGTTGCAAGTAAATAAGAACAACACGGTTTGGGATTGGACTGTTTGGGGAACTATTTGAACGCAGTGCATTTTTCAAAGTATATTGGTTTTCAAAAAAAAAAAATGTTGAAAACAACGCATTTTTATTTCAAACCTTTTTGTTCTTATTTACGTTCAACATGGGTCACTCATTTAATGGAACTATTCTGGGCACTTGGTTGATTCTTTGACACAGCTTTTTGGAGGAAAAAACATTGACTGCTTAAAAAAAAAATCTTATGCTTGAAAAGTTTTTTTACTCCATAGTCATTTTTCAACTAACTATTTGGGCAAAATTATAGAGTTAAACCGGTCAAGAAAACTTTTTTTTCCTTCTCCCCTTCTTCCGTTTCACAACCTTTTGCAAAGGGGGCGTTGAAAACATTTTCAAGCTTAAAGGGGGCGGTAGCTGAAAAAAGGTTGAGAACTACTGTACTAAACTCTCAAATAGCTAATTCTACACTAATAAACTATAAAATTGCTAGCTTTAGAGTTTATTGCAACGCATTTTGCAGCTTTGAGCTGGAACCTCTGCTGCTAGTATTATACTGTTGTTTTTAGAGTATACTATAGTTAAATTTTACAGCGATAAACGGTAAAATTGCTAACTTTACAGTAAGAAATTGCAAGATTGCTAGTTTTACAGTTAATTACTGTGCATTTTAGTTTCAAATTGGAACCTCGCCTGCCAGTAATATATTGTAAAAACCACAGCTCTTTTTTTGCAGAGTAGCTCTTGGACTACATGTTCCGAACACGTTACTGTAAAAACTCGGTAACTCGACACCTGTCGAGCTAATTTGGTGTCCACTTACCAAGGGTTCAATGTTGCACTATCCGAGTGCTTTCCCGGAGAGATCGCTGACAAGCAGTCGCAGGCGAGCTGTATGGTTATAAGCTTGTAGCTCTGCCTTCGGACAGTGAATTGCATCTTTTCACAATTCACTTCCCAAGGTTGTCAGGCCATCGCTGCTATGAGAAATTTATTTTAGCTGCCACTCTGATACGGCAATAAATTGTAAAATTGCTAACTTCACAGAAAGAAACTAAAATTGCTAGTTTTCCAGTTCATTGCTAAACTCGAACCTCGGCTGCCAGTATTATACTGCAAAAACAACGATTTATTTTTTACAGTGTGGTACTCAGAAAAAAAAAATAATGTAAAAAATTGCTTGATTATTCCTCTAAAAAGGTGGTAAATTTTACTTTAAGGAATGCAGTCCTGAGGGAGCTGAAAGCCAAGCTGAGCTTCGAAGAAATATCCACCGTGAACCAATTGCAAGCGGAAGCTTCACCGACCATCGTTCTTTTGGGGGGTATCAACCCCTTGGAAGCAAGAAACTACACCTTAGGTAAGACAAAAGCTTGATTTCCGTGGTTTGTGCCTTCCTTACTTATTCATGGGTATATTCATATCACAGTAACATACGTATCCGTTTTTCTCAAAACGGCCTACAAAGTGTAGAAATATGTTAAACCTCTGTTTAATTTCATTCACTTTTTTTTATATACAGAAGCCATGATCTTCGACATACATGAGGACTGCGTACTATGCACCTTGCCTCCTGACAAACACAGTACAGATTTACGGCACAGAGAGGTTGAAATAACAACCATGGGCAGGGCGAGACTCGAACCCGCGACCTCTTGCTTACGAGATGACTCTGCCTCTAGGCCACCGTAGTCCCAATTTCATGCACTTTATGCAGAACATGGCCTTTACTACCATGTAAAGAGGTTACATTTTGAAGATTTCCATCAGAAATATTGAAATTAAAGCATTTTTTTCTGTAACGGAGTACCTTAGGACTTCGTCTTACCCAGAATTGACTGTAGTCATACACTGGCGGAAAAAAAAATCCCAACACCAAGAAAAAATTTCTGTAGAGTAATGAAATTCGGGTAATGCAATTGTCTAGTTAACATGTTTAATTGATTAAATGTACAAGATTACTGGCTAATTTAAGCTCAAGAAAATGCTGTGCAAATGTGAAATTATGTTAATTTAGTAGCGGGTGTAACCTCCAGAATTTCGAAGGTAAGCCTACAAGCGTGTATGCATTATGTCATACAGGTGCCGAATGTCCCTTTGTAGTATGGAGTTCCATGCTTGTTGCACTTGTTATGTCAATACTAGGACCGTCATTGCTGACTGTGGATGATGCTCGAGGTACCGTACCATGATATCCCATACGTTATCAATTGGAGACATACCTGGTGATTTTGCTGGTCATGGTAACATGTCAGCACTCTGTAGAGTACATTGCGTTACAGCAGCGATGTGAGGGCGAGCGTTATCCTGTTGGAAAACGCCCCCATAAATGCTACTCATGAAGGGCTGTACTACTGGTTAAATTAACAGACTGACGACAAATTTTCAGTCAGTGAGTTTGGGATAGCCACAAGAATGCCCCTGCTGTCGTAGGAAATTGCTCCAGAGGCCATAACTCCAGGTGTGGGTCTCGTGTGTCTAGGCTGTAGACCGCTTGGATGCAGGCTGTCCCCTGGCCTCCTTCTGACCAATATACAGCCACCACTGGCACTAAGGTAGAATCTGTTTTCATCAAAAATTACAACAGATCTCCACTCCGACCTCTAGTGAACTCTGTCGTGGCACCACTGCCGTCGGAAAAGGCAATGGTTTGCAGTCAATGGAATACCGGCTACAGGCTGCCTGGCTCGGAGTTGTCCTTGAAGTAAACAGTTTCTTACCGTTCCTTGGTTCACGACGGTACCAACTGCAGCTCGAATTTCAACCGCAGATGCAGTACGATAGCCCTGGTACGATGCTCCACAGCCGTACGCAAGATTCGGCGATCTTCCTTCTCAGTCGTGCCACGTGGCAGCTCGGAACTCGATCTTCTTGAGGTAGTACCATCCCTTCCCCATAGCTTCCAATAATCATGCATGGTGGAAACATTCCCACCCAAATCTTTCTGCAATATCGCGAAATGAAAATCCACCTTCTCGTAGCCAAATTGTACGACCTCGTTTAAACTCGGTGAGCTGTTGATAATGGCTTTCTTCGTCTTCTTAAAGGCATTCCTAGCTAACATGAACGCAATTCGTCAAATTTCACGGAAAAATAATACACACGAGCTTCACAACCCGCTTTTAAAACAAGCTTTATTTGCATCTTCTGAGTGACGCCAGCTGCGGCACAATTATGCGCGGAACGCGAAATTTCAATCGATGTCGTCTTTCAGTTGTATAAACACGCCTACCAAATTTCGTTTATCTAATACAAGTCATTCTTGGTGTTGGGATTTTTTTTTTTCCGCCAGTGTATTTAAACTTAATATCATAGTTTGTATTGTATATTAGGGTTTTTTCAGCGTTTTCATAAAAAGTATTTTTTATAAATACCTACAATATTCATGGTGATCATTTTCTTCTTAGGCGGAATCATGTTTGTGTACAACGTGCAGAAGGACAAGTGGTTTTTCGGAGGTACGATGCCAGAGCCACGGAACTACCACGCAGCGGTCTTTTTGAATGGCAAGATATACGTCACAGGTACGAGTCATTGAAGTGCTATCAAATTAGTTTACAATTCTACAGCCATTGCATCGTGTAAAGTCATGCAAATGATTTTTGCCCTTCATGGGCGTAGCCGGGACTCACGTTAGGGAGAGGCAAATAGGAGCAGGCACCTACAATGGGAAGTCACTGTGACCTCTCAAAAAGTTACAATTTCCCCAAGAGTTTTCAGAGGTCATTGCACCGCATTCACCCCCAATTCCCAACGGTCCCTGTGACCTCCTAAAAAGTCAAAATTCTCCCAAGCAAAGGAAAAGTGCCGTTCTTGTCATTTGACTCCGTGCAAAACGAATCCTTTTCTTGTCAAATCGTCAGACTTTATTTTGACACATTAGATTCTTATTACAAATATTTTTTACTGCATTCAGTTGTTTTTGAAGTTTTGAAGCATATGTGCACCAACAGGTACCCAGAAAATGTATGAAAAGAAAAATAAATTGGCTGATGGGAAAAAGTTTGGAGGTCACAGTGACTTCCCATCGGAGTGCATCTGGCTCTGATCAAGGGGCGTTCAGTTGCCCCTCCCTACCCCCTTTGGCTACGTCCATTTTCTTTCCCCTTCCTGAGTTGGTTCTTTCGCGCTGAGTTGATTCTTTCCACTGAGCTGTTTCATCCTACAGGTGGCTACAACCCGCTCCAGGCCGTCCACGGTCACATGACATCCACTCCTAGTACCCTGCAGCTGACTGTTCGTTCTAAAAGGTGGAGGAAGCGGGCCGACATGCACCAGGCCAGATCCTGCCACGGAGTGTGCCTGATTGGAGAAACCATCGTGGTACTAGGCGGCAGGGACGCCACCGGAAAGTTAGTACACACAGATATACAGATCGACGGATACGTCCAACTAATACCCCAGTTTTTGTTGCATCAGGGGTTGAAAACTAGTCAATGAAATCTGATTTCTTCTGATAGTTTATTTTAAAATCTATCCTAAGATGCAATACAAAGCCAACTCGGTTTTTCCTTCCAAGGACTGCAGTTTAGTGCTCATTGGCACTCGTCAGCCTGGAATAGGAAGTAACCGAGCTGGAGGCAAAAATAATCTTAAAAATCTGGTAGCAAATGTAAAATTCGAACACCAGCGAGAGACCGTGCAGTGGTAGGGTACAAAACTCATAAATTTAAGGCAGAGCTGCAGATATAAGTTGCCGCCTCTAAGCCATCCAAGAACTAATTAGTTTAGTTTAGTCCTTGGATATGATAACCGAGTTGGTGGTGTATTGCATGTTTCTGCCTTCCTATGACTTGGGATCCTTTCTTCGAGTCTTCAAGTAAAGAGTTCGCTTTCTCTCTCTCTCTCTCTCTCTCTCTCTGTATGTCTGTCTATCTGTTTCTCTCTCCTTCTCTCGTTTTGACCATTCCTAATGCTTTGTTGGTGCACATTGTCCTGTGCGTGTGTGTGTTGAAATCTACTTCCAAATGTGAATAGAAGGAAAGGAACAAAAATTCTAGAATTCTTCTGAACCAGCAGTTGCTGTTAGTACTATCCACAGTTCCCATTAACTTACGTAATTCGTAGTTCGAGACTTTTACTACGCCATCTTGCGGTGTGTTAAGAAATTAGCCAAAGAGGTGAAACATTTCAACTTACCGCAGACAAGGCAGGTCTCACATCACGTTCTGTGTAAAGGCGCTGTTAGCCAAAGACTGCAGCGAGGGTGGATCCAGCTTCTGTTTCAGGAGGGGGTAACTTCGGCAAAAAGAGGGGTCATGATCTATTTTTTGGCATATATAGGGGTGTGGGGAGAAAATTATTGATATACAGGGTGAGTTCGATCGAATCTGCCATACGAAAAGGGGTGATAGAAGAGCCCAAGTGGAGTATAGAACCACCCATTAGCGGTGTCAATTCGTAACCGTAACCGAGTTATGGTGTATTTAAGGAAAATTCGCAAAAAAACAAAATTCTGAGAAAAAGACCAATTTCTGAAGTTCCTGTTGGGTCTACGCACAAAATAAGTACATATTTCGAAAGAGCAGAAAAAATCCTTTAAAATGACATCTTTTTCATCAAGATAGTCGCACTTTATAGCGAGTTGCAAGCTTTCAAACGCTGGAAACACTCAAAAATGAAATTTCATCAAACTTTTCAGTCAAAAATTTCAGAAACAACCGTATGAGCTACAACCGGTCAAATGCACCAAAAACTTTCCCATTTTACTAGCTTTCAGATGCTACAACAGAAAATCATATTGGGCTTCAAGTTCAGCAGATATTCCGGCTTTTGTTTGAAACAGTATGAAAATCGTCCTTTGTCAGAATATGGAAACCAGCAAAGAGTCAGACTTTTATGTTCTAAATTTTCTATTTCATGTAAGTGTACTGGTTTATTTATTCAAGAAAAGGAAAATTTTATAACTAAATATTAAATTGTAACACTTTATTAAATTAATAATCACAACAGAAGGTAACAACACGTAGAAACAAAGGAAGCATTACTTTAACGCGCTTTTCACAAAGAAAAATTCAAAATTAAATAAGTTACACTAACATCTATGAGTACTCCCAGAGCTACTGAAATTATCATCCCCCACACCGGATAGATGCCCTTGGGCCTGTTAAGAGCAAAAACTACCGTCGCTCTCAATGAAATTTCATTTCTCTCTTTTGCTACTGCTCCATCAAGCCAAATGCGCAAGTCCTGCAAACTGGTTGCATCTGAGCAGTAAACTGCTTGTTTCAAGAATCTCCAAACAAAGAAGTTCACTGGCGTCAGGTCTGGTGATCTAGGTGGCCAAGGAATAGGACCCAAATGACAGGATGAATGGACTCTATGAAATGAAATTTCATAAAGAGCGACTGTAGTTCTCGCTCTTAAAAGGCCAAGGGCATCTATCCGGATTGGGGGATGATAATTCCAGTAGCTCTGTGAAATTTTGAGGATTGCTTACATGTAAATGTACTCATAGATCTTAGTGTAACTCATTTAATTTTGATTTTTTTTTGTCAAAAGCGCGTTAAAGTAATGCTGCCTTTGTTTCTACGTGTTGTTACCTTCTCTTGTGATTATTAATTTAATAAAGTGTTACAATTTAATATTTAGTTATAAAATTTTCCTTTTCTTGAATAAATAAACCAGTACACTTACATGAAATAGAAAATTTAGAACATAAAAGTATGACTCTTTGCTGGTTTCCATATTCTGACAAAGGACGATTTTCATACTGTTTCAAACAAAAGCCGGAATATCTGCTGAACTTGAAGCCCAATATGATTTTCTGTTGTATCATCTGAAAGCTAGTGAAATGGGAAAGTTTTTGGTGCATTTGACCGGTTGTAGCTCATGCGGTTGTTTCTGAAATTTTTGACTGAAAAGTTTGATGAAATTTCATTTTTGAGTGTTTCCAGCGTTTGAAAGCTTGTAACTCGCTATAAAGTGCGACTATCTTGATGAAAAAGATGTCATTTTAAAGGATTTTTTCTGCTCTTTCGAAATATGTACTTATTTTGTGCGTAGACCCAACAGGAACTTCAGAAATTGGTCTTTTTCTCAGAATTTTGTTTTTTTGCGAATTTTCCTTAAATATACCGTAACTCGGTTACGGTTACGAATTGACACCGCTAATGGGTGGTTCTATACTCCACTTGGGCTCTTCTATCACCCCTTTTCGTATGGCAGATTCGATCGAACTCACCCTGTATACGTCCCCAAAACGCTGTTTTAACCTACATTTTGGTTCTTAAGAGGGGGGCATGGCCCCCATGAACCCCCATGGATCCGCGCCAGGACTGCAGCGCCTCCTATAATTTGTCTAAATTGCGGATGAAAGTAACATAGCTGAATAATGAATGGAATATTATATCCGAGAGTAAAAAATTTACACACCATACTTTACCTATGCCGACAAAGTGGTTTAGTGGTTAAAGACGCTGGCCTCTCACGCTCAAGCTGATTCAAACCTGGCTCCAGTATTTCCAAGGTGCAGAAATTCGGTAGCATCCATGTCATATGCTGATGCAGCACGTAACAGGATACCAAGAATACTCGCTTGACATGGAGTATCACTTGGCAAAATTAAAATTCCGAGTTTAGTTTCGCATCGAATAGAGCCCAGGTGCCTCCATCTAGTAGGGGAACTGGACGTCGAAATTCTCGTGGCCATTGCCTTCGCCGATAGTGGTGCTATATGAAAAAATGCTTGTCGATCTCGAGGAATGCACCAGGTTTGCAAATGGTTGGTAGCCAATACGCAGCTTACTTTGCAACAAATAAGGGCGGATTCATAAATCTTTCAAGAGAGTGTCGATCTCCTATGTTTCGGATTGCTATTGCGAAAGATATCATGAGCAGAGCCCCAAAACCTCCCTCCTGATGGCATTAAATACAGTCTAAAAATGCCATCCTGAAAAATTACCAGTGGTGGGGGTACCATCTGTCGGTCTCTCAGCGAAGTACCAGGAGTGGTACTCAAAAGCTTCAGCATGATTCCAGCCATTTAGGATTCATAATACTAAATTAATGTAAGCGGGACTTCGGAGTCCCGTCCGGGCATAAAGGGTTAAACAATATTTTATTTCTTGTTGATGGATTCTAAATTTTCCGTGCATAGAAAAATGAAAACTGTCAAAAAATGAATGAAAACATTCTCCATCTTGCAGGCTGCTGGCGACGGTGGAGCGGTACTTCCCGAAGCGTGACCAGTGGGCGCTCATGAAGTCGATGCCCGAGCCAGTCATGGGCATGGCCGTGACCGCGCTGGACGGGCAGCTCTGGGTGATCGGGGGCGTCGTGAACGACGGGCACCCCGACCGGTACGGCGTCTCGAACCGCTGCTACAGCTTCGACATCGAGAAGCAGACGTAAGACTTATGATTTCACGTTCCCTGCATTGCCCGTTTGATAATTCTGTACCTAAGGCCGCGACTAACGTAACTCCGAAAATGGAGAACTTCAGGTTATTACTGCATTGTATGAACAATTTTATTTTGTCCTGGTCACAAAGGGACAAGGACACAGCAGATATTTTGCTCGGATAGACAAGGAAAGTAGATAAGCGGGGCTCGAGATTTATTTCTATTTCAAATCTCGTAGTAGCGAGCATCCGCTGTAAATTTCAGAAAGTTTATTTTATTTATTTATTTTCTTTTTTACTGGAACACGGTCTTTTAAGAAGAGAATGATAAACATGAGCTGGTCAGCATGAGATGTACTGTCAATGCCTTCTAAATGGAGTCAGGTTTTAAGTGGGGTTCCTCAAGAATCAGTTTTAGGTTCCCTTTTGTTTATTATTTTTATGAATGATATTCATGAAAATGTTTCTGGAAACATGAATTGTTTTGCTGATGACGTCAAAGTTATTAGGTTGTAGAAAATGATGAACAAGTAAATCAGCTGCAAGAGGATTTGGATCATATTACTAAGCGGGCAGACAAGTGGGGCATGGCAGTTAGTGTTGGGAAATGTCAAAAGTCGCGTTTAGGTCGTGGAATTAAGCGTATGCGCTATTATTTGCAGTGTTTACCGCCTAATTCACCGTTAACCAAGCCCCGTGGCTGAAACCACGAGGTTTAATAACTCGGGGTTGAGATTCTTACCACACGGTTAAAAATTCGGTATCCACCGGCAAAGATAACGCCGGAGTTACCCAACTGAGCGAGGTAACTCAACTGAGCGAGCAAACCAAGCATCCTATTGGTTAAAAAAGTCTCATGATTTACTACGTCATTTGTTTACATTTGGAGTTAACTAAGTTTTGCGTTGAAAGTAGTGCTCTCTTGCTATTGAAAATTAATTAACACAGCTCACAGCTCTTTACTAACGAAATATTTGTCATAAAAAAATAAACAATATAATAAGAGTTTCTCTGAATCGTGGGTGAAAACGTGGAAATGGCCGCAATCCTATTTCCGCCATTGCTTTGACTAATGTTATTAATGTTTACATGTATTGCGCATGCTCAGAGAACAAACCACGCATTTAACCTTGCTCCTAGAGCTTGGTTAAGTTTCCCAACCAAGCGTGGTTTCGGAAACCTGTCAGCGCGTAGTTAAAGTTGACGGTGAATACGAAGTATAGGCGGTAACTCCGGGTTAAGGGCCGGTTTAACCACGCTTGGTTAACGGTGAATAAGGCGGTTAGTCATTCATCAGGCAGATGATGTTATGGATCTAGGTGTCTCAATAAGTCAGGACTTCAAGTTAATTTAACAGTGCAGCATAGCCAGTAACAAAGCTAATAGGATGCTTGGGTTCATCGACAGATCTATATATCAGACAAATCTAAGGAGGCTCTTATGCCCTTAAATAGAAGTTTGGTAAGATCTCATTTGGAGTATGCTGTGCAGTTTTGGTCTCCTTGTCTTAAGACAGCTATCAATTTATTGGAAAAGATGCAGAGAAGGGCTACGAGGTTAGCGAACACGGGCTTTCTCTTTTAGACTAAATTATGATTCCGGACTGAGAGTGCTTGAAGTCTTGAGCAAAGGAGAGTCAGAGGGGACATGGTTCAGTAGTTCAAATTTATCAAAATGAAAGATGTTTCTCCTTTGAAGTTTTGCACGGAAAGCAG
Organism: Uloborus plumipes; assembly: GCA_038373865.1. Taxonomy (NCBI): domain Eukaryota; kingdom Metazoa; phylum Arthropoda; class Arachnida; order Araneae; family Uloboridae; genus Uloborus; species Uloborus plumipes. Next base: position 79,525 of record JAXGGA010004800.1, read on the forward strand.
GACAAGGGGTTATCGCTTTAAGCTGTTCAAGTCTCAGGCTAACCAGGAAATGAGGAAGAATGACTATTTTAGCAGGGTAGAGTGGGAAAAGTTTACCGGAAAGTTCGGTGAGAGGAGCAAGGGAGTGGATACCTTTAAGAGGGCCGTTGATCTTCATTATCATTGGGGTCTAGAATTTGACTAGGACTAGCCCAGTTGGACCCAAAATCTGTTGCTGGTCATCCCATTTGTATTTGACTGTCTGGGCCGTGGTGGCCCGATCGGTAAGGCATCGGACTCGTGTCCGGAGGGACCCGGGTTCGATCCCAGCCGATCAAAGATCCACCGTCTTGATTAATGGTGGCTGGGAGGCGTTAAAAATGTCGTGGTCACAAAGTCCTCCGAGTGAAACGATACCTCTGGGGGTGCTGGGCCTAGCGTTTGCTCGACCCTGGTTCAAAATTAAGAGCAGAGCGCTCTTCAGGGCCCTATCCCGGTTAAACCACGAAGCTGCGGTAGGTACGGGGGACCCTGGAGTGTGAAATGAAATGTATTTGACTGTCTCAACTTTAATTTGAGACGTTTCTCTTTCTCCGCAGCTGGTTCCGTCAGATCCCGCTGCCCGAGGGCCGGGCCTTCGGCTGCGCTGCCACCCTCAAGCGAGAAGTCTGGCTCTGGTGCGGAGTGAAGGACGCCCTCAACGAGGACGGATATCTGCTGAGCACCAACACGGTCTTCGTCTACAATCCGGAGCAGGTGAATTGGGAGCAGCACTCGGCCATAGGGACCGCCAAGCACGCAACCGCACTCGTCAAGATGGGTGAGTCTGATGCATTCGACTCAAGTTTTCGTAATCTATATACATAAATGACTACTTTTTGTGTGTATTTCCGGGGTAATCTTCCAAACTACTGGACCGATTTTAACCATTTTTTCACCGCAGATAGCTGCAGTAACAGGGAGCAGGATAAGCTATGATTTATTTCTAAAAAGCTTAGTTTTAAAAAGTTATTATAGAAAATAGTAAATTTCATGTCATTTCCCCATTAAATGATTAAATTTTCAGTCCATTGTTGCAAAATTTGGTTGCCTCGCAACAACAATATTAATAGTAATCGTGATGAAAATTTTGAACCAAGGCTTCTCTGGAGTAAGTATGAAAATTATTGCTTTCTTAGGATTTTTATATTCATCTATGCCAATAATCGATACCGGGTTAAATAAAGAGAGAATTGATATTGGCAACAGTTAGAAAATAGAAAATGATTTTTTGGAAAATCACACGGATAAAATAAATAACGCAATTAAATTGGATTTCACGTTCTTCACACCCAGTTCTACCGTATGATCACAAAAGATAGCTTTAAGAAATATGATTCTACTGGGCTCAGTTGAAAGTCATATATTTATTTTCTCGGATTTGGCATGTTTCATTTAAACCCGTGCGACGCCGAGCACAACAGCTAGTTTCAAACATAAAATAGTCTAGCTTTGAAAAATTGCATATAATTCCACTGGACTGGTCCAACAGGAGTTCCTCGGGGAAATCCTCCATGTGTGTATCGTGAATTCTGTTGAGATATTCCTCCGGATCTCCGGACATTTCTCCATTGAGGTTTTCCTCGAGGCCAATCGTAATGCGTGGATGGGTAAGAGGTTTTCCTCCAGAGACTAGCCTTCGTACATTCCCGTAGCGTCTCGGTACTTGAAGAAATCCTCGAAGGCCGACCTTCGGATTTTCCGGATAGTGTGGAAACCCCTCTATTTTGAGGTTGTCCTCAAGGAAAGCCTTTGGTAAAGATTGCAATGTCCCGCAACTTTGCTCTGGCAACTCCAGCTCCAGAGCAATGTAAAATCAGTAGTAACAGTAAATGATTGGATGTGAGCTTGATGCGTCGGCCTGTCTATACAGCGGCTTTAGGAAAAGGAAGGAGGTAGAGTAGCCAAGGACAGGTATTCTCAGCGTCACAACAGAACTCAAGGTATGAAACGAAAATCATCTCTAGGGTATCTCTTACACTCGCGTCCGCTGGAAGCTTAAAGAAATAGTATAACATTTACAACTGAAATAACATTTAGGATGAGGGAAAAAACTATAGCTAGCAATGAAAAAGAATTGCAAGTCTACTAAACAATCTCTAGTAAACTAGACTTCATCCCTGAAAAATAACTGTTGTACTTCTAAAAACTTTCCAGAAAACTGAAACAGCTTCTTCTTTAGTTATAATGCTGTCAATTTTACTTGAAAAATCTGATGTGAACCCCTCACTATTTTCTTTTACGTTTAAATTTCATAAAGTCAGAGTTTCCCAAAGTGTGGTCCGCGGACCCCTGAGGGTCCGCGAGCTCTTGCCATCAGGTCCGCGGTGCTATCCTGCTAAAACGTAAAAAATAATTGAAATTAAAGGACGAGTAACCATATTTTAATTTAAAACGAAAGCACGTGAATAAGGAATTAAAAAGTTCTTGTTTAGGAACAAGAAGGGCGCAGCTTCAATTTTGACATATTTTCCGTCCTAAAATAATATTTCGTATGGTATATTATATTGTGGCATGGATGATATATTATGTTTGACATTGTATTTCATAAATCCAATGCGGAACAGAACTTTATGATCTCCTGAACTAAGCAACTTACCTGACGCTAAATATTGACTTAATAAGAGATATTTAACTTTTTTTTAATTTAAAAAAGAGTAATAGATTCTCTTTGGAAAAAATATTTTAATTTTGTAAATCAGTTCTTTTTTCATACACGATGTTCTTTTTTCATCCGCGGATTTGGAAAATAAGTAACTGAGAATTAAATTAGTAACTGGATACTGAATGGATTAATGGATAAATTTATTAATTGATAGTAAGTAAATAAACGTCATTGTATCATGTCGCTAAACAGCAAAAAAAATAAATAACTATAATTATAATAATTGTTCAGTATATCTTTAGATCTCTTATTTTATAGAGCTCTTGACTCCTTTTTAGCCTACTTTCCCGTCAAAAATAAAAGAAAGACGAAAAAAGTAGCTTAATGCATCTAAAAAATGTCGCCAAGTCCAAAAAATATCGCCAAGTTAAAAAAATAAAAAGGTAAAATGAATATAGAAAAAATAAAAATTTGAAAGTAGGGTATTGAGATGGGGAATTTGCGTGCCGGTCGGTAGGTCGGTCTGTCTGTCCCCCCCCCCCCCTAATAACTTTTGAATGAACATTCCGATTTGGACAAACTTTTTTTTTTGTTGGAAAGATCTCGACGAGTACAGCTCATTTCCATATTTGATTTTTCGATTTGAACAATTTTTGGTTCAACTTTGAACCGTTCAAACAACCTGTCCCGCGATGCTAACTTTTGAGTGAACAGTCCGATTTGAACAAACTTTTTTTTGTTTGAAAGATCTTTTCAAGGATACTTCATTCCCGTATTTACATTTCCGATTTGAACAATTTTTCGTTCAACATTGAACCGTTCAAACAAGCTGTCAACCCTAATAACTTTTGAATGAACAGTCCGATTTAAACAAACTTTTTTTTGTTCGAAGCATCTCGGCAAGGATACTTTATTACCGTATTTAAATTTTCAATTTGAACATTTTTGGTTCAACATTGAACCGTTCAAGCAACCTTTCCCCACCTAATAACTTTTGAGTGAACCGTCCGAATGGAATACACTTTTTTTTTGTTTGAAAGATCTCGGAGAGGCTTTCCCATACATTCCCATATTTCGCTTTCTGATTTGAACCATTTTTCGTTCAATATTGAACCGTTCAAAAAAAAATTAACATTAGCGTCTACAGGGAATTTAAGTTGAACGTTGATCCTGAACTTAAAGTCGGATTTCCTTCAAACTAACTTTGTAAGAAAATGGTTTTGATAAATAATGTTTGTAAAGTACTTTTCTGAGTAATCTTCTGTGAGGACTCTGATTCCGACTCCGACTCCGCAAACATGGCGGAAATGCAGGCTCAGAAAAAAAATTACTGACTGTGCAGACGATTTTTTGTTTATTTATTCATTCGTTTTATTTTATTTATTATTATTATTATTATTATCATTATTTTTTTTTTGGCAGACGATTTTTTTTGTAACAAAAATTTTTCATTCACGAGAACATTTTATTCTTTAGTTATATTTAACAACTGGCAACAGATTAAAAGTGAAATTCGAGACATTTTATTAACGGACGAGTTTTTTTTTTTCTTTTTTTTTTTTTCTTTCTTTGATAAAATGTGTTTTGATGTTCTTTGTACTTTTATTTATTTATTTATTTATTTTATTTTATTTATTTATTTTATTTTTTTTTTTTTTTTTTTGAAAACGATGGAGGATTTTTTCCACGGAGGAACTGTAACAGTTACACTCTTTAAAAGGTGCGACAAAACTTTATTTATTCGTTAATTACTTTTTACGTGTCTATTTCATCTGATGAGAGGGGTATATTTTGCTTTTCGAAATCAGCTCTAAGTGCTAAAAAGATATGTTTGACATAATTTTCAGTCTCAGATAATCAAGAGAATAATGATCAGATACGAGAATACCGATGACGATGTACGGGAAAGTAGGCTCGTTTAGTTCTTGACAGAACTTCTTGTTATTTCTTAGCATTATTATTTTGAACAACGGAAATAAAACTCTATTCCAAACTCAATTAGGTTTCATAAATGTGTTAAAATCAAGAATTTGGGGGGAGGGGGGTGCTTCCCCTTTCGTAAACAAAAACGTTTTTATTCCCCATAAATGTGCTTTCATTTTGAATAAAAATACTGTTACTCGTCCTTCAATTCAACTATTTTAA